>ML369476.1:32564-56759 GCA_005239525.1 Nicotiana knightiana
AAAAAAAAACCCCCCCCCCCCCCCCCCCCCCCCTTTAGTCTGCTTCTAGAAGGGGGTCTTCTACCACATCTTAACTCACAATTTTTCTCTTAATTCTAGAATTACTCAAAATGTTACATTTTGGCAACTAGTTAAGTCTACATAATTTCACAAAGCTCTAAGAATTTGAATTTCTTTATCTAACCTAGTTTTACAACTTTTGGATTCTGTTTGCTACTATTGACATAGACGTTAATCATAATTTAAATTTTAGGTGTCAAACATTTTGAGTGTGACTTTGCTTGTTTCCCTATTATCGAATAAATAGAAACTACCTTGCCAACATTCCTTGTGAAACATGGCATTATGTACAAATCGAACCTTTCATCTTATTTATCGTGCCTAGTTGATATGAGCGCAAGGGAATATACTCCTTTGGTAGTTTACATCAGGAGCTGCTTGAATATATGATTATGAGGTTGTATCTTCTGTGAAGTACAACATCAGAGCCACACTCATTCCACTGATCCCAATTCCCAGTATTTTCTGGTTACATTTTGAATCCAAATTCTCTTATGTTATATGATCCCTTCTTTTGTTTCTCATAGATTTTAAAATGTAAATTCGAAATGTTCTATAGCAGTCTATCAAATAAACTTGAGCTCTTCTATTCCAGTGAATTATTGTGTATTGAGACACCAAATATCGTTTACATAAATAATAGGGGTTTAAATATCTAATTTTGTAGAAAACTTTAGATTACCCATGGTGTTGGATGGTGTTATGCCAATAGGAAATCTAGGGTGAGTACTTGCAGATTGAGATCTCTGTGAGCTTGTCCATCAACCAGTTAAAGCCAAAGCAAAGATAGCAGCTAACTTATTGGAGAAGTTGGAAGAGGTTGATATATAATTATATTTGATGTATTTGAAGGTGATTGAATTTGGCAAATAAGTTACCTGCTTTTGCTAACTTTATGGCTTTCAACAATTTGAGGAATGTGGTTGTGGCTGATGGATGTCCATGTAATGAGTATATGGATATTTATGGACTTTCATAGAGTTATGGTTGATGTACTAGAGAAGGTTTGCTTTCACATAAAAGAGAAGTGATAAGTTTTGTAGTTATCAGATGTACGAATATCAGACAGTTAGGGGCACAGTTTTGACTTTCACTGATTCCTTTTATTCCAGGAGCTGACATAAGAAGTGTGTGCACGGAGGCTGGAATGTATGCTATTCGAGCGAGGAGGAAAACTGTTACAGAGAAAGACTTCTTAGATGCCGTCAATAAAGTCATTAAAGGATATCAGAAATTCAGTGCAACACCGAAGTACATGGTCTACAATTGATTGCGCTACTCTCTTTTTGGCTTCCTTGGAGAAACAATGGAGCATTGGCAGGAATGGGCTGTGACATTGCTGTTTGATATTTAGTTATCCTGGGTACTCGATATGAGAATTATGCTGTTTACTCAGTTTCACCATCCAGTTATCCATTAGACTTTGTACCTTATTAATCTCTGGATGCTTCTGTTTGTTGCCAACAAAAACACCGGACCGATTTATGCTCTGTAATGCATGGTGATTTGGTGTTTCGAGTTAAATCTAAGAAACTGTAATTTCTGATGTCTTCCCATTCACTTATCTTAATTTTATACCGATGGTGTGTGTGCGCGCGTTGGATGTTTACTTCTGCTGTCAGTTCTTCCACTAGTCAAGGTAGTTATCTTAAGGGCACTAAGCATTTTTATGTCCTAATTTGTCGAATACTATCTTCTGCTTGGGTTCAGACTTTGTGCTAGCAACACTATATTTTCGCAGATGCTCGTTCAAGACTCAAGTGCACCTTCTAAACCGAAACTTATTATACACATTCTTCATTAAGATATATATATATATATATATATATTTCAAATGTCCTATCTATTTCCAAGTGGTCTCTTGCATGAAGCCTTAAAGGCAAGTGTTGAATGACTTTGACAAATGGCTATGCAAATCTACTATGTGTCTTCATGCATGGAAGACAAGATACACTTGTCAATATTGGAGCCAAGTGGACTAATATAATGGGACAAGTGTCAAAAGACTCTCGACGCTTGTCATACATGCAACCTCCTTAATTACCTATAAATAGGTTATGGATTAACCTTCATAATTATAAAATCTTAATCAAGAATCCATCTTGTTAATCATTACCTTTTTCCTACAATATTTTTCAATCTCTGTAACAACTATAGAAAATACCATCATCTTCTCTTTTTTTTGTGTAACTGTTTTGTGCAAATTCTAAACTTTCAGTCACGAGTGCACGTGTTTGGAGGTGTTGTGGAACCTTTGGGAGGATTAGACTTAACGATTTGCACCTAGTCGGGCCGAAATTGCTTTCAAGGCATGGCTTGCCACGACATAGTATATTTGATAAATTATTCTTCTTTCCTTCTTGTTCTTAGTCAATATTATCTACTCATTTTTCTTACAATTTGAAAGCAATTTCATATATATATATTGACTAATGTCCACCACTTTGAACAAAATATTTCCTGATCTATCAAAACTTGAGCCTTTAGATGGAAATAATTATAAGCGTTGGTCCCAAAAACTTTTAATTTTCTTTGACCAATTAGAAGTTTATTATGTTTTGTTTAACGGTCCTCCTACTGATATTGTTGCTAATAGTTCTAATGCTGCTAATATTTTTGTTGTTGATGCTACTGCTAAGAATAAATTTGAAAAGGATAATAAAACAGTGAGGGCATCTGCTTAACCATATGACTAACCCTCTATTTGATTTGTTTATAAATTATAAATCCACTAAAGTCATATGTGACAGTTTGGAGAAGAAATATGGTGCTGATGACACAGGAAAAAGAAGTATGTCGTTGGAAAGTGGATCAAGTTTCAGATGGTTGATGATAAGCCAATCATGGAACAGGTTCATGAGTATGAGAACTTAACTGCTGATGTTTTAAACGAGGGCATGGAGATGTGTGAGATTCTTCAAGCTAATGTTTTGCTTGAAAAGTTTCCACCTTCCTGGAGTGATTACAGGAATCAACTAAAACACAAAAAGAAAAACTTAACTCTTCAAGAACTAATCAGTCACATGAGGACTGAGGAAGCAAACCGTCTCAAAGATGAGGAGTCTGAACAGCTTAAGGATAAGATGAAATCTCCCTCTTAATTCTTCTAAAGCTAACCTTGTGGAATCTTCTAGTACTTTTGTGAAAGACAAGTTTAAAGGAAAACAGAAGAAAGGCCAGAAGATAGGACATGTGAAGAAGAAGAATTACTTCAATAAGCCGGAGGGCCATATTCAAAAGTCGAAAGGACCTTGCTATGTCTGCGGCAAAATTGGTCACAAGGCTTTTCAGTGCAACCAGAGACAAGGACAAAGCTCAAAGAATGGAGGAAAAGCTCCAGTCCAAGCTAACCTTACTGAGGGTGGTGATGTCATTGTTGCTGTGGTTGTTGAGGCAAACCTGGTGGCTAACAAGACTGACTGGATACTGGACATAAGCTCTTCAAGGCATCTTTACGCCAACAAAGAGCTGTTTCACGACTTTGAGGAATCTGCTGATGGCGAGTGTGTCTACATGGGTAACTTCACTACAGCTGGAGTTATGGGTAAAGGAAAAATTCTTCTTAAATCAACTTCTGGAAAAACTTTAGCTTTGAACAATGTTCTGTATGTACCCTCCCTTCGTAGAAACTTAGTTTCTGGTGCGCTTCTCAACAAGGTAGGTCTTAAACTTATTTTTGAATATGATAAAGTTGTTATTTCTCGTGGGGGAGACTTTGTTGGGAAGGGTGGGGGTTTATTTGGACTGAACATCGCTCAAGAGATTGCTAATAGTGCTAGTACTTTCAATTCTACTTATATTGCTGAGTCTATTGATTTGTGGCATGGTAGACTAGGTCATGTTAATATTGCTTCTATTAAAAGACTTAGAAAAATGGAATTAATTCCTGCAGTTAATGTTGATAATTTTTCTAAGTGTCCTATTTGTGTAGAAGCAAAACTACCAAAAAGCCTTTTAAGAATGTAACTAGTAGAAAAATAGAATTGTTTGAACTAGTACATTCAGACTTAGCAGATTTCAAGAACATTGTTAGTAAAGGTGGAAAGAAATACTACATCACCTTTGTATATGACTTTTCTAGATACACTAAGGTATATCTTCTTAAGGCAAAAGATGAGGCTGAAAGCATGTTTTTAAAATACAAGGTAGAAGTAGAAAATCAATTAGACAGAAAAATCAAGAGACTTAGGTCTGACCGGGGTGGTGAATATAGTACTAATACTCTAGAGGCTTTTTGTGAGAAAAATGGTATTATACATGAGATTAGTGCTCCCTACACTCCCCAACAAAATGGTGTAGCCGAATGGAAAAATAGAACCCTTAAGGAAATGATGAATTCTATGCTTTTGAGTTCGGGTTTATCTGATAATATGTGGGGGGAAGCTGTTTTATCTGCATGCTATGTTCTTAATAAAGCCCCTCATAATAAGTTAGATAAAACTCCATATGAGTTATGGAAAGGGTTTGCCCCTAACTTAAAATTTTTGAAAGTATGGGGGAGTTTGACTAAGGTTGGTGTACCAGATTTTAAACAAGTAACTGTTGGACCTAAAACTTTTGATGCTATTTTCATTGGTTATGCTTAAAATAGTGCTGCATATAGATTTATTTCTTTGAATGATTGTTTTATTTGTGAATCCAGAGATGCAGAATTTTTTGAGCATGTTTTTCCATTGAAAAATAATGTGCCTAGTGATGTGCCGAACAATGCTTCTACATCTATGTCTATTAACTCTCATATCGTACCTTCTTCTAGTGTTACTGCTAATGAGCATGAAAATAAACTTAGAAGAAGTAAGAGGCGTAGAATTGAAACTAGCTTTGGTCCTGACTTTATTACCACTTTCTTGACTGAAAATATTGATCTTGATGTTTTGAGTGATGAATTAGTGTGAATCTATTTAATAGAAGAAGACCCTAAGACATATAATGAAGCAATGAGGCCAGTAGATGCTAGTTTTTGGAAAGAGACCATTAAAAGTGAATTGGACTCTATAGTTCCTAATCACACTTGGGACTTGTCTGATTTGCCTAATGGTTATAAACCCATAAGTAGCAAGTGGATATTTAAGAAGAAATTGAGACCTGATGGTACAATTGAGAAATATAAGGCTAGACTTGTTATTAAGGGTTTTAACCAAAAGAAAGACTTTGATTACTCTGACACTTATTCTCCTGTGACTAAGATAACGACTATTAGAACTCTTGTTGCTTTAGCCGCTATTCATAATTTAGTGATACATCAAATGGCTGTTAAAACGACTTTCCTAAATGGTGATTTAGAGGAAGAGATCTATATGTCTCAACCTGAGGGATTTATGATCCAAGGACAGGAGAATAAAGTATGCAAATTGAGAAAGCCTTTGTATGGTCTAAAGCAGGCACCTAAGCAATGGTACAAAAAGTTTAATAGCACATTAGTGAGTAATAGTTTTGTTGTTAATGCATCTGATACCTGTGTTAATTCCAAGATGGTAGGATTAGATTGTGTTATTATGTGTTTGTATATGGATCACATGTTAATCTTTGGCCCTATGTGAATGTCATTAATGAGACTAAGAATTTCTTATCTTCTAAATTTAAAATGAAAGATCTTGGAGAAGCAGATGTGATTTTAGGAGTTAAAATAAAAAGAACTTCTAATGATTTTTCATTGTCTAGTCTCATTATATTGAGAAAATGTTGAAAAGGTTTAATTATTTTGATGTAGCACCTGTGAGAACTCCTTATGATCCTAGCATACACTTGAAAAAGAATAAGGAATCTAGTATTTCTCAAACAGAGTATGCTAAATAATTGGTAGTGTGATGTTTCTCATGAATTATACACGACCTAATATTGCTTATGCTGTTAGTAGGTTGAGTAGATATACTCACAACCCTAGTAGTGAACACTGGAATGCTCTTCATCGTTTGCTAAGGTATTTGAGAGGTACTATGGATTGATGTTTGCATTTTAATTAATTTCCTGCTGTTTTAGAAGGATTTTGTGATGCAAACTGGGTTACCGACAATGATGAATTTAGCTCCACCAGTAGCTATGTGTTTACTTTGGGTGGAGGTGCTATTTCATGGAAGTCTTCAAAACAAATTTGTATAGCACAATCTACTATGAAGTCTGAATTCATTGCCCTTGAGTTGGCAGGACAAGAAGTCGAATGGTTGAGAAACTTATTGGCAAACGTGCCTCTGTGGGGAAGACAAACTTCACCAGTTTCTCTACATTGTGACTCACAGACGACAAATGAAATTGTCAAAAATAGTGTGTACAGTTAAAAAAGAAGACATATCCGCATTAGACATGGTGCGGTAAAACAATTATTGAAACATGGTGTGATTTTCTTGGAATATGTAAGATCCGAAAGAAATTTGGCGGATCCTTTAACCAAGGGATTGTCAAGGAAAGTTATCCTTGAAACGTCGAGGGGGATGGGGCTAAAGCCCATGGATTGAGGAAGTATGGTGGATACCCATTTGTGGTCAAACGAAGCCATATGAAACCTCAATATGCACTGCATTTCCTATCCCTATGCGTGTGGTAGTGCTTTATAAGGTTGAACTTATTTTGCTCTTAATGATTCCATAGCCTGAAGGTAGTCTATGTGTAGATAGAATTGATGAAATCGCCTACGTGAGTGTAAAAATGCGGTCGTCTTTTATGAAAGACTTGGGATGTCTTTCTAGAGCGCTCGTGAGACCCAAGGTATGTGCATGACCATAAAAAGCACTTTGTTAGTATTGCAAAATTTGCATAAAATTAAGAATATGGTATATGGTGTGGGGGTCTCAGCTAATGTCCATTCAGTTCAAGAGTACTTCACTTTGTGGATGTTAGTTGTTGCCTCATTTTACTACGTGTCAATTCTAATCGAAAGATATTAACACTTAAGTACATGTTCCCTCTTTTGCCCAGAATTGTTCTATTTTTGTCTTTGCATTAGTGGGGGATTGTTGGAATTATTCATAATGCAAAGTCAAAAATTTCTTTTTGAAAATTCATTTACAACCAATAGCCATGAGTTTTTATTTTTATTTTTCAAATGTCCTATCTATTTCCAAGTGGCCTCTTGCATGAAGCCTTAAAGCCAAGTGTTGAATGTCTTTGACAAATGGCTATGCAAATCTACCATGTGTCTTCATGCATGGAAGACAAGATACACTTGTCAATATTGGAGCCAAGTGGACTAATATAATGGGACAAGTGTCAAAAGACTCTCGACACTTGTCATACATGCAACCTCCTTAATTACCTATAAATAGGTTATGGATTAACCGTCATAATTACAAAATCTTAACCAAGAATCCATCTTGCTAATCATTACCTTCTTACTACAATATTTTTCAATCTCTGTAACAACTATAGAAAATACCATCATCTTCTCTTCTTTCTGGGCAACTGTTTTGTGCAAATTCTAAACTTTCAGCCACGAGTGCATGTGTTTGGAGGTGCTGTGGAACCTTGGGGAGCGACCGACCTTAACGATTTGCACCTAGTCGGGCCGAAATCGCTTTCAAGGCAGTGACTTGCCACGACACAATATATTTGATAAGTTGTTCTTCTTTCCTTCTTGTTCTTAGTCAATATTATCTACTCATTATGTATACTAGTTTCTCATTGCACGTGTATGTCGAGTCTTGCAGTAATAATTTCATAAAATAATATCAATATTATTAAGACAAAGCTTTTGAGTAAATAATTATACATAATAGAATAAAGTACAAGGTATATAATCAATATGAATCATCGTACGGTGACTTATTTGTCAAGGTGAGCATGATTGGATATAAGAGATTGTTATTTAAAATAATATTATTTTTATGATAGTAATTTCCCCATATGATGCATATAGTTAAATACAAATTATATCATGGAACACAGTGCCTACTCAAGAAATTAATATTGCACTTAACGTCCAATCTTAGTGGGAATAAAGAAGAAGATTTTGGAAGAATATTTGTTCAAAAGAATGGCTCTCCCGTGGTTGGGCTTATAGAGGGAAAAGCCTCAATATATTTCTGAATTCCGATTATAACTTGCTCGCCAATAACCTACTTGGTATATCCTGTACTGACGCTATGCGCTGAATCAAATTGCCATCTTCTTTCCAAATGATAAATTGGATTTCTATACACTACAAAATTACTATTTGAAAGAACTATCTGTCCTTCGTTTTCCCGATGAAACTGCAGTAACACTAAAACAGAAACACAGACCTTCATCAGCATATTACAGAAACGGGAACATTTATATCTGCGAACTATCTGTAATCTGTAACTTGGAGCTGGTCTCTGAGTTGACTTCGAAATAAAATTTTACAAAATTTTGGTCCGTATTAGAGCGAACAAGTACCTGTGTATCTAGAGGTATGTCACATTGTCCGTGACTCATCATTGAAGTGCAATCAAGCCTTGGATGCAACATACTGATCACCTAAATTGTGTTTTGCCCAGTTTTACCTAAAAATTTGTAATATACTGTTTTTGATCTAACATGAAATTTTCAGGTTTGTTATTTCTTCCCAAGAGTGGGACCTTCAACCTTGTATTTCAGTTCAGATGGAAAATTTTCAGGTTTCTGAGTTGCACATTTATCTGTCAGATGTCAATTAACTTGCCGCTAACAATATTGTGGAGCAGAGTACCAAAGGCAGTATAAAGTCCAATAATGTATGTGTTAATAAGGTTCTCTCATAAGTCAAGATAATATAGGGAATATTAGAATCTGGTATTAATCGAAAACATTGCAACGAGCAAGGTCTTGCTGGACTGATCAGCATCAGGTAATCTCCCATAAACAGCAAAGAATTTAGGGGAAAATGTTAGCTGGAATAGTCAACAGAGTGAGTCAATATTGCTTGGAACTGAGTTTCTTACTCTTTCGTCTCCTCAGCAGGGACGGAGCTAGAGTGCCGGGAGCGAACCCAGTAGCTTTGGTTCGAACCCTGTATTTGTCTTAAAAATTTCTATGTATAAATTATTAATCTAGAACCCAGTAACTTCAAAAGATTAGAATCCCGAATCCATAAGTTTGAAATCCTGGCTCTGCCTCTGCTCCTCAGTCCTGATCAATACCGTGTAACCTCTTGCTCAGGTTTGCTCGTTGCACTAGCCGAACCAATGCTTGAACCACTTCTGACATAGGTGGCCGGAACTCAGGCTCGGGCTGACACAACATAGACAATTACCATTGAGATAAGACAGGCGATTTAAGAAGCTACATTCTTGAAAAATACATGCTATATATAGCGGATTTATCACTTTGACTTAGTCTCAACCCAAACTATGTATTACCTGGACACAGAGAGCAATAACATCAGCAAACCGTGACAGAGATTTAACAGAATAGAGTCCATCAAGCGCAGGATCGACCATCTTTTCCAGTGCATCTATATCATGGAGCTGAGGTGTTGCCCATCTAACTAAAGACTGTTCAGATCTTGGTCGTGAGCTGAGTACAGAAGAGCAAACACATATTTAAAAAAAAATCCCTCTAAATTCTCTTATTCTTTGTCTTCAACAGATTTGGATTGGAAATTATATGTGCTTAAATAACTTTACCAGTCAAAAGGTTTTCGTCCAGAAAAAAGTTCCAACATAACCACTCCAAAGCTGTACACATCACTCTTCGTGGTACACTTTCCAGATATACCAGCCTCAGGTGCGCCGTATCCTGACTCTCTATTTAATCCCTGTAGGGAAAAAACAAACAAGTCCAGTCGAAACCATGTAGAAGATACTGATGTGTAGCTGATTTCCACACATACGATTTTACTCTACTTATGTGAACGAAATGGTTGATTCAATCTATCATGATCGAAAATAAAACTCATTAAGACGTTTTTTATTAACCAAAAGAGGTCTTCATTTTCCTTTTTTATCAAGCATTCGCAATCCAATTTATGAACTTCAGACATTGCTGTTAACAGATGCAATACGTAAAACTCCCTATAACATAGTAAGTTTTCCTCTAAAACAAATGACCTTTAACCAGTTTTCGGTGATTGATTGTTATCCCTTTACTCTTCAGCATGACATTCATATAAAACGATTAAGTTGACTCCCAAATATATTCTCCTTTGACTACTTGAAACTGAATTATGCATGAGAATATTTCACAAAAATATCCCAAAGTACACTTCACAGTAAAGCACAACACAAAATGTTACCTGATCTACATCAGCAATAAGGTTTGCCAACCCACTGTCTGATAGATGAGGATTGAGATCAGTATCAAGTAAAATATTTTCAGATTTGATATTTTTGTGAACTAAAGATGGCGAACAAACTTCGTGTAGATACCTGCAAAGGATGCTTAAATTAATTAGCTAGTGAAAAAACATGCTCATAAAATTGAAGAAGTCACAACGACAGAGAGAAAATTCATCGCGAAACTTTGATTAGCTTTTTGACTGAAAATGAGCAAGTTTTGTATTCTAGAACTTCAAAACCTTTATATTCATTGATATTTCCAGTTCAAACTTGTAAGTTTGATTTCCAAATGAGAGACAACTAAATCTATTGATAATCATCACAATTCCAACTCAAGACTAAGTGGTCGATTTACTTTCATGATGTTCATATGTTTCTCCTCCAAAAATTTGCTCCAAGCTGCATTAATGTTATGCGATGCCCGATAAAAGTAAATTTGTAGATAATGAGACTCACTCTAGTGCTCTTGCTGTGCCAAGTGCAATCTTGAGTCTGCTATCCCATGTTAGCCGTGTGCCGTCTTCTTCATCCATCCGATGCAGGAAATCATGCAGCGAACCAGTTCTATAGAATTCATAAATCAGCAGGTACTGCCTGTGTTCTGAACAATAACCAACCAGTTCAGTCACATTTGGATGATGCATCCGGGATATGTCAGAAACCATGTTGAGAAAATCTTCAGGATTCCGGAGCTCAGTTGAATTAATTTTCTTGACAGTCAGAACCTACAGAATTTCAAATAATATTAGGAACTTAAAAGAATTGGATCACTTATATGAGCACAGAGAATGGTAGCTGCAACTTGAAATAGTGAAAAGATTTCATCATGCAGAATCCAACTTCATAAGAATGATTTTCTTTTTTCCTTTTATAGATACTCTCAAGAAAGAGATCTTACTTCGCCATTATCAAAGTGAGCCCGATAAACACTCCCAATGGATCCCTCACCAATAAGGTTTTCATCACTGAAGCGATCAGTAGCCATTTGTAGGTCTGCAAATGAATATTGCACAACATTCATTTGAGCTGTATGAGTTTTATTCTGAGGAACAATGCGTTTTTCTGAAATAGTATCTCCATCAAAATATTTATGAGGATTGATTGGTGGAGGTCTTAGAGTCGCCGAGGTAGGAGTTTCAACAGCTTTCATGCTTGTTGTGGAGGAATTTTGGCTAAGTTTCATCTCTGCAGCAAAATATAGGTGATGAATACAAAATCCAGGTTCCATATATAGCTAACACAAAAATAAAAACAATATTAGTAAAAGGGGAAAATGCAAGGGTGGAACATGATCACATGACAATTACATGATTTAAGGAAATTGAGATAAGACCTAAGAAGTATGAAACACCAAGTTACAAATGAAGTTCCATAAAGGAAAGAGAATAGATCATTCTAGACATGCCGACTAAGATCTCAAAAGGAAGACAACCGGTTTAAAAGGAAAAAAAATGATTTGCCAAATTGCACCTGAGGTTGATCCCTTCCCTTTTCTTAAAAGGCAATTACATTTCTGAAAATGACTTGTGTTTATACAGGAAGTTGAATAATAAAGGGTGCTGATTTTCTAACTCGCCACAACAAAATTATCTTATTCTACTGATGTACCGCAATAGATTTTGCTCTATATTCAAATTAGCTAACATGGAAAGGAAGGATCCTATCCACTATAAGATAACATAAAATTGAATGCTTTCCTTATACTTTTAAGCTTCAAAGGCACATGACAGCTCAAAACCTGCTGAATTTCCAACACCAGGTATTTGCAGCTTTAAGCTTGAAACTTGTCTCTTTTGAAGATAGGACCTTACTTAATTAGTCCATCGAGTTGTTATATATGATGGTAAAGCTAGTTTCTTCCTAGTTATTTCTCCTCTGTATGAGTGAAACTCCCTTGCAATGGTACATTAATAGTTTTTCATTACCAGTAGTATTAGTAGCTGTGAGAATGCACCGGAGCAAAATTCATATTCTACTCCTACTACATGTGGGATTAGGACATATTTACACATAACTATCTAACACTCCCCCTAAATCCCGGTGCATACAAATCATATGTACCGAGCTTCTTACATATATAACTAATGCAAGGACTAGTGAGGGACTTGGTGAAAATATCTGCAAGCTGATCATTCGACATACAAGGCCACTAGACTTCCTCTGAGCAACAAAACTAAGTGGTTGCTTATAAACAGAAGTTGGCCGAAAGGTCGCCGAAACAATATGAAAATAGTGAGACTAAATCGAATTTCACACTGCAAAATAGGTTCTGAAACACCACCAGAAAACAGAAACTTTTCTGGAAATTATTATTCACCACAGAGAAATTACTATTCACAATGGAAAAATAGTTGTCAAAACTTGATGTTATTTATATGGATATGCTCGGAATCACTAGACGATTAAGTTGTCCTAAAGAAGTTTTGTCAAAAAGTGGCCGGAATGGCTCACACGCGCCGGAAAAGTTATTGTACCTCGCCGGAAAACTAAGGTTCCGGCGACGCGTGGAGGCGCGTGACATTCTGCCAGAGCAATTGACTTTGGTTTTGTCGCCTGACTTTTCCGAAAAGATGGTAGTGTTGGTGTTCGCACAACACTTACCAATGAGGAGATAACGCAAATCAACCTTGATTCGTCAACCAGAAAGACGCACGGTGACTGACTTTTCTGGGACTGGAATTTCCGGGGTTTGGTCGCACAAGGGTTTCGGAACTGATGATGACACTAGTATATGCACAATACCATTGTAGCAGTGATGAACCCTGGGAATAGGACGGAGTTTCCAAAATTGCACGGCGATAAGATCTTTCTTCCCACATGTCGTTGGAATGATACACAACGATAATTTTCTCACTGAAGCTTTGATACCATGTGAGAATGCACGGAAAAAAAATTATTTTTTAACAATGATATAATGAACTCTATATATAATACATATTCTACTCCTACTACATATGGGACTAAGACATATTTTCACATAACTATCTAACAGTAGCGCTCTTGTATTTTCATATTCTTTGATCTCTATTTTTTGCATTATTTCCCCGTTGTTACTATTTGATGCTACTTTTTCTTTTTCAGCTTCTCATTTTCTCCCCTTTTTCCTTATCATCTTTTGCCATCCGCTTCTTTCTTTCTTCTTCCTCCTCCTCCTCCTCCTCTTTTTCTTCTTCTTCCTTTTTCTTACTTTTTCACCTTTTCTTAAGCCGATGGTCTATCGGAAACAATCTCTTTACCTCACCAGGTAAGAGTAAGATCTGCGTACACACTACCCTCTTCAGACCCCAATTAAAGGCTACAAGAAAGTGTAACTTTTAATGTCCTATTTCTCAAAATCACCTAGATTTATACTCCCTCCGTTTCAATTTATGTGAACCCATTTGACTAGACACGGGGTTTAAAAAAAAAGAAAAGACTTTTGAACTTGTGGTGTAAAATGAAGCATATATATTTTGCGTAGCTATAAATCATTGCATAAAGTAAATTGTTTCCAAATAAGGAAAGATGTCATTCTTTTTGGCACGGACTAAAAAGGAAATAGAAACAGATGGAGTAACATGTGGAATAAATATTGGTATGATTTTTGAAGAAAGTAACAATCAAGCTAACCAAATATGTTTCTCAATGACCAAAAAGAAAAGAAAACAGCAGTAACAAAATTATTTACCTTGTTCTTCCTGTGAATCAAGAGCGATTGGCTGAACGTCAAGTTTTTCTATGTCTGTAGACGACTTTCTATGTCTTTTCTTGATAATAAAGATAACTGCAACTGCTCCAACCACTGAAACTGATATGACTATACCTGCAACGCCTCCACCACTTATACCAGATTTCTCATCTCTATCACTGCTACCGCCACCAGTGGAAGCAGGGGATGTGCCAGGTGGAGATGGAGGCGCTGGCCCTGAGCTTCCTGTGTTACTGTTAGATTTTCTACAATTGTATCACAATGAGTTGAATTATAACGTTATTGTCTATCAATGATGAATAATAATTTACAAAGTACTGAAACTCTCACTGCAATATCCCTTTTAACTTCTCAGGTATCGCGCCAGTAAACTGATTGTTTTCAAGATTCCTAAAGCATAAAGGAGTCAACATGACAAACAATATATTACTGAAAGCCTGGAAATGAAACATCATGACATGATCAGGGGTAACATTTACACACACAAAGATGTGCAAAAACTCACAGATTGTCAAGAGGAAGATTGGCTAGGACATCAATATTTCCTGTAAACTGGTTGTTCTGCAGGTAGCTGCACAACATAATACTAGAACTTCAATATTTGAAGGACAGTACTCAACCAATACAATACAATAATGAACCAGAAGATACCGGTCTTACATTTTCTTCATACTAGTCAGTGAGTGGAAGCTTTGAGGAAGTTTACCGGTCATTGAATTGAAAGAGATATCCCTGAAGCGTAAATGTAAACAACCAAAAGTAAGAAACAAAGTACAAAGCATAAATGTAATCAACCAAGAAAAAACAAAAGATACATGTCAAACACTGATTTATGCTGATGATACTTTGAGAACCTAAAATTTCAATGCATCAGGTCAAGGATCAAACCCATTCTCATTATCAATATGGCGACAAACAGGCATATTCAAACCTTTTTTCACTTGGTGGCAACAGTTCGCGTAATAAATTGAAGGGATAGTCTCTCAAGAATAGCACATTATACATTGAACTTCTCAATCGTAACAGGGTAATTTCAACGTATATAAGAAAGGGAAGAAATGAAGAGAAGGCCTTACAATGTATTGAGAGAAGAAAGTGATCCAAACATGTCATTCAGTTCTCCTTGTATTTGATTACGACTGACATTTCTACAACCAGTCACAACAATTGGAGATAAAATTAGAACAATGAGCCTAATGGTACTATAGAGGTCAATTTAAGTCTAGATTTTCACTTACAAATACTGAAGGGAAGTCATCTGTGAAATCGAATAAGGTAAGCCACCAGTAAAACTGTTACCAGCAAGGTTTCTGAATTACGAGGAAAAATGGTCAGAATGATATATGTAAAGTAAATAAAAAGCTAGAGCCTGGAATTAATTAAAGACAGACAAAAGAATCCATATAAAAAACACATACAGTCTCTGCACATTTGGAGGAAGCTGATAAGGTATCTGGTTTCCCAGATTATTGTTGCTTATGTCACTGCAAAACAACAAATATTACAACTTCTGGAATTTAAATACAAATATCACAGTAGGAAGGATATTGTTGAAAGCAAGGGCGAAGCCAGAAATATTACGAAAAATTACATTGTGTATATAAGTAAAATACTAATTTTAGATGTATAAAATATATATTGAACACCCTTTGTCAGGAATTTTTTTTGGTTCTTTCAAGTTTGAACACCCTTGAAAATATTTCTGGCGTTGCCGCTAGTTGAAAGACATTCATCTTACAAGTTGGTCACAGATGTTAGACTAGTTAATTGGTATCCCATTGAGCCAGAGAGTCCTAGACTGGATAACTGTCTGAAGGAAAATGAAATATGAAAACTAAACATTAGCAATTGTAAAATCAATAAACGAGAAATTGAAATTATGTGCATTACTGAAAAATGATAGATGGAGATGAGAACAACATTACATCTCAGTAACTCTATTGCCGGAACAAGTGATGCCTTTCCAGGACTCTCCGCAAGGATCACTACCATCTGATGAGCTCCACTTTGAGAGCTGCCCCGGTGAATTTAGGGAGCTATACATTACTCTCAGGGTAGAAGCTGAATGAATTAGTGTCATTTCTAAGCTTTATAATTGTTATATTCACCATGTTTCATTGAAATATATAAATATAAATACATACACAGAGAGACTAAAACAGGCCCGAAAAACAAGAAGCTAATACTAGTATATGTATACACAACAGCTGGAAATAAAACTAAATAAAGGAGAAACTAAGTTGTAAATGGACCAAATGTTATACCCTTGAACCTTGACTAGCAAAGTGACAAGTAATTTTATCAAGCCATTCTGTCGAAGTTTCAGTGGACAATTAGCTAGAGAATTCAGCTTTATTGAACAAAATACTAAAAAGAAGAAGCATTGCAGTACAATAGTTTGTTATGGATCATACATTTTCTTTCTTAAACTCCGTACCCAATCAAACAACATTAAATGTTCACGCCCGTTCATAAGTGAATGACAATGAAATTCTTTCTTAGTTTACAGAGGTTCCAAAGAAAGCTAGGTTGGTTATTTCCTAATCAATCAGGCCCACGATTATATTAATTTAGTAATTTATTTATCTCAAGCAAAGCAAAGGGGGAACCAGAATTTAAAGCTGACCGTCAGATGGATCTGTGTTGGCATTGGCGAAGCTGTGACCATTGACGAAGAGAAGGGCCACCACCACTATTTGGATCACCAACAATCTCATCCTGCCTCCCCCTTTTCCTCCCCACCACCACAACACGAAACCCAAGTTTCAGCTCAGGAACAAGAAGGCTTTAATTTGTTAGCCCAATTAACTTTTAATTTGTTGTAAAAAAAGGAAAAGTACATAGAGTGATCCTCTTGATAATAGCTAGGAGAATGAAAGAATTATAAACAAGAATGAAAAAGAATCATATATAGAGAGAATTAAAAAAACAAAAGCAATATCGTGAGGGAGGAAAAGGGGCCATCCCAAAGGAAATGTATATTATTTCTGCATGTTTGTGTATTGAATGTCAATATGCAGGTAGAGATATATATCACTATCGTCAGTTAAACTGACTGTAGATTTACATTAATACCGGAATAGGAAATAATTCCAACGTTATGGAACTGGAAATATAATGTGAAAGCAAATTGAAATAGGTTAACGTTGATAAAGTTGCATGCGATTGCATGGTAAAGTTGGTTATGGTAGTTTGGGGGGAGGGGTGTCAGAGGCGGATCCAGGATTTGATAACTACGGGCCACTATATTTAATGCAAACTTACCACTAGTTGAGGAGGTTAAATAGGGTATACATTTGGTCGGTTCCCTCCGTTTTGAATTAATTCGGTTCGGTTCGATTCGGTTCGGCCCATTTTAAATGAATTCGGTTGGCTTTACACGATTTTTAGTGCATATAAATATGTGATAAGCAAACAAAGAATATTGAGACATGTAATTGAAATCAACAAAAAATAACACTAAATGGATAAAAATAATAATTAAAATCAGATTCAAATAAAAAATTTGAGATGTAGAAAAAGAAAAGAGAAGCAAATCTAATTTTATAATTTAAATAAACAATAAAAAGTGGGGTTGTATAAAGAGAGAAAATACAAAAATGAAAGAAAATTAGAAAATAAAATATTAAAACAATAGAGAATGGAAAAATGGAACAAGTAGAGGAAAAATAATATTGAATTGCACCGAGGAAAAATATTTGGTCATTTATTTGAAATCAAGGAGAAAATTACATTAAATGGATTCAAAATAATAATTAAATCATATAAAAATAAATTTTTTGAGATGTAGAAAGAGAAAACAGAAGCAAATTTTATTTTATAATTTAAGTAAATAAAAAAATGGGGTTTTATAAAGAGAGAAAATACAAAGATAAAGAAAATAAGAAAAAGAGAATGGAAAAAAGGGCCACGTAGAGGAAAGGTAAAATGGAACTGCATTGAGTGAAGCTAGCATCAATCTTGGGTCTTGTATCTGGAAAGTCAGGACTTTCACCATGGCACCTGCAGTCACATTGTTACTGAGGGTGCCACTGCTATATTTATATATCTTTTGTTCGTGAAATATTAGTACATAAATATAATTCTATCCAAGCGACCGGGTAGCGTACCACCCCCTCTCCCCTACATAGATCCGCCCCTGAGGGGGTGTAAGGGAAGGGGATGATAGCTAAAAAAGGAAAAAAGAAAATGTGAGGGAAGGAGCGAGTTACGGGTACCGGGTTGCCCCGGTTGTCCCAAAAAATGGGGTCCGAGTTTATTTAACCAGACTCAGTATTTTAATTCTGTGAACATGCCAAGCCTCAATTAATTATTGTCAAATGCCCAATATTGATACATCTTCACAAAAAAGAGCGTAGATTGGTGAAAAACAGGGGAAGAAGGACTAAAGAATATTTACAATGAGGTTATTTATTAGGTAATTATATTACAAGTAAATCTCTTGATAGACATTAATTAATGTTCTCGTATTTGATCGCTGTCCCAATTTATATGTCGTACTTTCTTTTTTGGTATGTCCCAAAAGAATTTATACTTCATTTTGGAAATAATTTTAACTTTAAGATTCGTTCTTTACCCACACAAATAACTATGACTTGATTTAGACCACAAATTTTAAAAAAAAAATTCTTCTTAAACTCCGTGTCAAGTCAAACACCGCCACATAATTTGAAATGAAGGGAATACTTGTTAAAATTTACTGATAGTGAAAAAAAGTTATTGTAGTGTATATAACTTAAATCCAACTGTGCTAGTACATGATTTTCAATTGCTGGCTAACTGAGTAGAAAACAACTTAGACCCATAACTCTTCATGTTGCCATTTTTGTCCTTATAACTTGCTTTTTGTTTACCCGTAAAATGTACAGTCGAATTTATAACATAGTTTATAGACAAACGAATCAATTTTATCCCAAAATAATAAATAAATAAAATAAAATACAAGACTTAGCATCGAAATTGAGATAAGACAACAAACATCTTGGTTCTGGGAGCAAGGCTTCTGAAGACAGCAATAAGAATATCAATAAACTGAAAATAAAGTATTATTGAGCTTAGAATAATGTGTAGCGCAAGTTTCTCAGAAATTTTCCTCCCTTGCAATGGCTGTTGAAGTCACTATTTATACCTACACTTAGGGAACAAGGTCCTAGGATCAAACCCCTCTTAAATGACAATTATGCGGGACCATTGATGAATGTGTAACGGCAAGCTATGAATGCCAAAATTCTCTATAACAGATTGAGTGCATTTAATACTGAGGAATATTCTTCATTGAATTTCATCGGGTTGCAAATATTCGTTTATCCTCGTTAGAAATATTCCTTTCGGGGTCTAAGTTGTTGTCCCCAGCCTTGGTTTCCACTTGCCTCCTTTTCCGTCCGTCTCCGGTTCCACGTGTCGCTCTATTATTCGAATATTTAATATGAACCAATTTTAACCTATATAGATAGCCCCCCTGCTTTCCGGTGGCACATCTTTATGTCATCGGAAAGTTGGTGAAGATACATTTCTTGGTGGGAAATTTTCAGATCTCTTCTGAAAAGATTCTGACGCTTGATTAGACTCACATCTCTCCGCATTTAATGCCCTGAACACGCGTCACTCCACGATTTAGTAATATTTTTGCCGGTTCTCGAGGTAATCATGGTCATGATTTTAGCCGCCTATTTCTTTACTTATACGCCTCATTCTTCTTCTTTTATACTTCACAGTTCTTTAAACTCTCTCAACTTCTTTGCATTCAACTTTTTCGTGCTTTCACTCTTCTTTAATCCTCTTCTTCAAAGAACTCTTATTTTCTTCCGCTAGCCATGGCTTCCTCCTCTAAGAACTCAAGTTCTCTTTGAAATAAATAAAACAACGATGATGCTGCCCCTCCTAAGGTGAGCACCATCATTTCCAGAAGACTCAACACAACCAAGTTCTTCGAAGAGAAGTTTCCTTCTACAAGCTCTCGTACATAGGTTGTTGGCGTGTACCTTTTTTCCATCCGTCCTTCTAGAATTCCTACTGTGAAGGAGGATTCTGATTGCCATGATCTGAACATCATCTCTCTCGAACTGGTGGAGCAATTAGTCTTCCCTAAGAAGGGTTTTACGTATGTTTACACGTACCCTTCACTTTGGACCCATTCTCATTGAGAGGGGGACTTGACCCTGTGATCTTGGAGTTCTATCACCGGTATCAAGTCTGCTTGGCACAAGTAGGCCCCTCAGTATTGGTGGACGGTAGCCTGTCTACGGTAGCTGTGCCAGGAGACAAAGGAAGAGCTCACCTTGGCTCGCATGATGAACCTTTACTACCCAAGATTTTCCGTGCGAGAGTAATAAACTTTGGCAAACGTAGCCACCATGCTTTATTCACCAGCATGGATGATGATAGCGACCGCGGATGGATGGAATGACTCATTGTTATTTCCACCAGGAATATCATACCGGCTACAACTCCATCTTTCCCTGAGCCATGGACTCGTACACGTAAGTTTAACGTCTGTCTTTTCTTTAAAAAAAGGTTGTTTCTTGTTGATATTGATCCTTCTCTTTTTATTATTTCAGCAACTCGATTGACACCACCAAGGGTTGAAGGCTTGGACTAGTGGGTTCAGAAAATTCTAGACATTACCATGCCTAAGACCAGCCGGTGGAAAGAACTGGCCCCCAAATATGGGTGGAAGGCAAAAAATCATGGTAAGTTGACTCGCGAAACTAATCTTGTCTTTATCTCATTTTTTTGTATAAGAAAATTGGTTAACTTCTTTTTTCGTTGAATTGAGGTCTTCCGCAGGGCTCCGTTACTATCCCTGAGGAGGATGTTTTAGCTGATCCTGCAGAGGCTGCGAGGTTGCTGAAGGAGGCCTTCACCCGAACAGACGCGCCGTTGGATTCTCTTCCCGTGCAAGTGCTTCCTCTCATAGTCCCCGGCCGGAGAGCAAGCAACTAAAAAGGCGGTGCTTCTCCTCGGCCGAGGAAAAAATAAAAAGGTGAAGAACGCCATTCTCGAGCTAGCCGCAGCCACTGTGGTGATTGATAATGATGGGGAAGCCAGTGATGAAGGGGCTTCCCTATAGAGTAGACAATGACCTTCATCAGCTCAACATAATTCTCAATCTAAAGAGCTTATCACACCAACCTTGGACGATGCCCAAGCGCTCTGGGTAGGGTGTGACCTAGTGGAGAATGCCAAATTTCGCTTTCGAGTCCCAGTTGCTTCTCCTGGTACAATGAGACTGAGTACCGGTCCTCTCCCGTCTTCATTTGATGAGAAACCTACAAGCAGCACCACCTTTGCCAAAGATTCTTCTCAACCCACAACGTCAAAGGCTTCATCTTCTTCCACTCCGGTCATACCTTCATCACCAGCAACTGCTACATCATCCCCACCGACCGCAGACATCTGAGAGGAGGATGTACCTCCTCCGTAGTCCCTATATCATGGGAATTGGGGCACAACTATTGGCCCCCTATGTAGATCCCCATAGGAGGATGAGTGTCTCCCTTTCGGTTTCTGCCAAGTGCCATCTGTTATCCCGGTCGATGGAACTCGCCAATTACCTGAAGCCACTGGCTTAAGAGAAAGACAAGAAGAAAATACACTCTCTTTGGGGGGAGTGTATGATAAATAATGCCATGGAACATATATAATAGGGTCATGGAACACAATAATGTTCATATCTCTACTATCCGTGACCTTGAGCTCAACCTTAGGGCCACAAGATGCGAGCGAGATAGCCTTTCGACCGACGTTGATCAACTTAAATTAGAACTCCAGCAGCGAGCGGATTCCCTCATTATTAACAAAACACATTCTATATATATCATGAGGAGAAAAACCTTGGAAGAGGCCAAAGCGGGCGTCATTGATTTTGATGGAGAAATCGCCAAGGCTCGAGAGTTGGAGTCAACCGCCTGAAGGCGCCTCCCTGCTCGACCCCATGCAACTAACTCTTTTGGTTACGGTTCTGAGTTTTCGGGAACTGAGGAGGAATTTGATGGGGATAATGATGAAAGCCAAAATCAGGAGTCGGCGGCAGATCCGCCTACTTCTCCTGGGGCACAAATACTTCTCTTCCCCTGAATTCTGGGGATGCAGTCGCTTAGTTTTTTGCTTTCTTTTCTCTTTGTTGTTTTCTTTTCATACTTTTGTACTTGTTCTGCTTGGCACACTTGTTCTGCATTGTGCAAAGTTTACGTTTTTGTATCGAATTATGCATGGCTTCAGGTGTATTTTTTCCCGATAGCATTTGGCTTCCGGGCATACATTCTTCCGGAACCAACCCTTTATTGTGAGGGTTTCATAAGAGAGGGCCCTCTTTTATGATTTTTTGCTAGGACACAAAGAATCATATAGATTAGTAATAAATGCATGGATCAACTCAGTTACGCAACTGTCTAAGCCCCACAATGGGCGGCAAACTATTTATGCATAAGACAATACAATTGAATTTATAACCTGGTTTATAGGCAAAAGTAATTTGGTTCCAAAATAATAAATAAATTAAATAAAATTCAAGACTTAGCGTCGAATCGAGATAAGACAGCAAACAGCTTGGTTTCGGGACCAAGGTTTTCGAAGACATCAATAAGAATGTCAATAAACTGAAAATAAAGTATTATTGAGTTTAGAATAATGTGTAGCGTAAGTTTGTCAGAAATTTTCCTCCGCCACAATGGATGTTGAAGTAACTATATATAGTTACACCCAGGGAACAAGGTACTAGGATCAAGCCCCTCTTAAATGATAATTATGGGGGGTCATTGATGAATGTGTAATGGCATGCTATGAATACCAAAATTCTCTGTAACAAGAATATTCTTCGTCGAATGTCATCGGGTGGCAAATATTCGTTTATCCTCGTTAGCAATATTTCTTTCGGTCTTCCGGTACCAACCGAAGTTGTTTCCCCCGGCCTTGGTTGCCACTTGCCTCCTTTTCCGTCCTTCTCCGGTTCCACATATCGCTTTATTATTCGAGTATTTCATATGAACCGATTTTAACCTATACACCTTTGTCACTCCCCGTTGGAATTGGTTTTTGAACTTCCAGAATAATGGATTTCATGCAATGACCGACAATTAAATACTGATTCTACAGTGAAGCAACTTGCAAAACTTTTTCTTGATACGTTGTCAAAACTCCAAGATCATATTTGCGTACAAAATATTGCTTTATGCCACTACTGTAATTAAAATGAACTATAGGCGCAGGGGCGGACAGGTTCGGGCCAATTCAGTATCTTTAGTCCAAATTCTTTAATTGTCTTAAGCAATTATATGTGTACAAATCATTAATTTAGAACCTAATAACTTAAATGGATTAAAATAGTGGATCCGTTGTATTGGTAAAAAAGAGTTTCACACGTAAGCCATCTTTTGACAACTCAGCTAGTCACGTGGACACGGGAAAACGCGATAGCTGGAAATAACTCTTTGAAAAGGTACGTTATAAGAACTCCTATATAAGGGAGGGGAATACAGCTTGTAAAGGCATCCGATTCTCGAAATAGAATCAACTTCGATCTTTTATTTCTGTAATATTGTCTATTATTCATTTTCCATTATATCGATTATCAATAACCCGTATTCATCTTAAAAATAAGCTTTAGTCAAAGGGTCTAATTCTTTTGTTAAACAAATTGGTTCCGTTGCCGGGAATCTGATAATCTTTGTTTACTTTCCAAGTGATATCCTTTGAATTATGTCAAACCCCAATGACAACATCCAGCAAAGAATTGGAACCCCAGTTCCATCACCTTTAGGAACCCCACGTGGTTCAAGGGAACAATCCCCAGAAAGATCCAATAACAACCATGGTAATAATGATCAAACTGTGGAACAAGATCATGTAAAGAAAATGATTGCAGAGTATGTGAGCCAAGCTTTGCAGGAATTTGCGAGAGGATTACCAGCAGCGTTGCCTACACCACCAATTCCACCCCCCAATAACACCATTACCACGGAAAATCCTTAATCTGGGTTGGCAAACTCAGGAAGAGAAGACACTCCTAATGAATCTCTCGAAACGAGACCAGGTATATATAATAACTCAGAATTACAAAATTTACTGTTAACTGTTGGTTGATTTCCCAATGCACACGCAAGTGTACGTGGTCGACAAGTAATATAGGATTTTAAGTCCAGATATCGTACCCACAGGGACTTGTGATTAACTATCCACTAAACTAAACTCAAACAAATATTTAACTAGAATTAATCTAAAATAGTAAATCAAAAGATTAAA
>ML369476.1:57586-80942 GCA_005239525.1 Nicotiana knightiana
TAACCATGCAGAAACAGATGAAGGAGCAGAACGATCGCATCGAACAAATTCCTGGTGTACCACCTGTTATCAAAAGCATCGATGTTGATAGATATTCTCAACAACCGTGGAAGCCTAGTGCGGCACCTTTGCCTATACCCAAGAATTTTAAAATGCCTGATGTTCCAAAATATGATGGAACAACTGAACCACGCGACCATGTGACTGCTTTCACAACTGGGGTAAAGGCAACAACTTAAGGAAACAAGAGATTGAATCAGTCCTTGTCAAAAAATTTGGGGAAACACTTACCAAAGGGGCTCTAACCTGGTGTTCTCTTCTCTCTGAAAATTCTATTGACTCTTTTACTGAGCTTGCAGATTCATTTATAAAAGCACACTATGGTGCACAAAAAGTTGAGAAAAGAATGGAATACATATTCAAAATAAAACAAGGAGACACGGAACTACTCCGTGAGTTTGTAGATAGGTTTCAACGAGAAAGAATGCAGTTACCCAGGGTGCCTGATAATTGGGCAGCCATGGCATTTGCAAGCAACCTGAACGATAAAAGCTCAGAAGCCACGAGACGACTTAAGGAGAGTCTAAGAGAATTCCCCGCTACAACATGGAACGATGTATATAACAGGTACAGTACTAAACTCAGAATAGAAGAAGATATCATTGCTCGTTCGAGAGATGAAGATCATTCCAGATCCAGACGTCCTGAATCAGATAGAAGATCAGGTAAAAACAGGTACGATCCTTACTTAGGACCCTCGGGACGCGATATCCGCCCCAGGTTCGAAAACACTAGGTCGGACTATAGACTACAAGGAAGAGATGTAATCTCATCCTCTTCTAGATCTAGATGAAAGACCTAGAGGTAGTACTCAAATTGGGGATCATACCTTTAACGTAAGTACTAGTGAACTTGTCTCAATATTGAAGAACATGGGAGACAAGGTCAAATGGACCAAAGAGATGCGGTCAAATCCAAATAGAAGAAACCCAGATCACTGGTGTGAATTTCACAACGATCATGGGCATAAAACTGTGGATTGTAGATTTCTACAAGGAGAAGTAGAAAATTTGTTAAAACAAGGCTATTTAACATAATTGTTTAGTGATAAAGGTAAACAAGCATACATGAGGAACAGATCCCCCAAAGCCTCCATATCTAAAATGAGCCGTTAACGTAATACACGGCGGTGAAGAAGTAAACGGAGTGATTTTCAAAACAACCACAAAGTTCACAATTACACCTAAGAAACGTGCTCATGGAGAGGACGATATAACCTTCGATGATATAGATAGCAGCAGATTAATGCTTCCGCACAATGATGCTCTGGTAATATCTCTACTTATTCATGACACTAACGTGAAAAGAGTGTTGATTNTTGATAACTCTACGGTTATAACAAAAGGAGAGATTGAGCTTAACACCTATGCTGAGGGGGTGATCAAAAGAGCTAGGTTCTAAGTAATCGATACTCACATGGCTTATAACGTGATCATTGGAAGGCCATGGATCCACGACATGAAAGCGATACCCTCCACGTTGCATCAGGTAATTAAATTTCCCTCTGAATGGGGGGTTCAATGAATCAAAGGAGATCAGAAGACCGCAAAAAATATAAATTCTATGGTACATTACAACAAGAATTACGAGATAAGGAAATCTCCCAAACAGGTAACACCGCCCAAACTGACATGGAAAAAATTACTGCCCAAATAGGTACGGAAGATATTATTGCTGAAACTGGCACGAAAGAAAATACTTACGAGCAGAAGAGTAAAGTTACCACGGAAGATGTACTATACCACACAGATGCAGATTCCAGACTGGACGTCATTCATGAACTGGAGGAAGATGAGCACATCAAAACAACTACGGAGGAGATCGAAGCTGTTCCGTTATCTGAACAAAAACCTGAGCAAAAAGTGTATATAGGCACGAGGCTAAGCCCCACTCGAAGAGGTAAGTTAATTGATTATTTAAAGGCTAACGCAGACTGTTTTGCGTGGTCCCACTCAGATATGATAGGCATCCCACCAGAAGTGATGACTCATAAACTAAATGAAGATCTATCCTTCGTACCTGTTAAGCAGAAGAAAAGAAAGCAAGGACCATTCAAGAACCAAGTGATCGACGAAGAGGTACAAAAACTCTTGAAGATTGGTTCGATACGAGAGGTAACGTACCCTAACTGGTTGGAAAACACCGTGGTAGTACCTAAAAAGAATGGTAAGTGGAGAGTATGCGTAGATTATACTGATTTAAACAAAGCATGCCCCAAGGATTCATTCCCATTGCCTCATATAGATCAAATTATTAATGCTATCGCAGGTCATGAACTATTAAGCTTTCTAGATGCATATTCTGGTTATAATCATATTAAAATGGATCCTTTAGACGAGGAAAAAACCTTATCTAACACGAATAGGGGAACTTATTGTTATAAAGTCATGCCTTTTTGCCTAAAAAATGCTGGAGCCACCTATCAAAGGCTAGTGACCAAGATGTTCCAAGAATATTTGGGGAAAACGATGGAGGTGTACATCGATGACATGTTGGTAAAATCAACACAAGCACAAGACCATTTCCAGCACCTATCTACTGCTTTTGATATTTTACGCAGGTATAATATGAAGTTGAATCCAGAGAAATGCGCTTTTGGAGTGCAATCAGGCAAATTTTTGGGTTTCCTTGTATCAAACAGAGGAATAGAGGTAAATCCCGCTCAAATTAAAGCCATAGAGGAAATACCTGATGTTTTAACAAATAAAAAGGAGGTTCAAAGATTGACAGGAAGAATAGCAGCTTTGGGGAGGTTTATTTCTAGATCTTCCGAAAAAAGTTTTAAATTCTTCTCAGTTCTCAAAAAACAGAATCAGTTCGAATGGACTGAAGAATGTCAGCAAGCCCTCAAGAACCTGAAGATTTATCTATCGAAACCACCACTGCTTTCAAAGACAAAAGAAGGGGAAATATTGTACATCTAATTGGCTGTCTCAGAAATTGTTGTAAGTGCAGTATTGGTAAGAGAAGAAAAAGGTAAACAATCACCTATCTATTATGTAAGTAAAACTTTGCTAGATGCTGAGACTAGATATCCACATATAGAAAAGTTAGCTTTAACTTTAATAATGGCATCTAGAAAATTACGACCCTATTTTCAACGCCACCTAATCACTATTGTGACTTCATATCCTTTAAGAAATATTCTTCATAAACAAAAATTATCAAGAAGATTAGCCAAGTGGGCCATAGAACTAAGTGATCATGAGATAATTTATCAGCTTAGGACTGCAATTAAGTCTCAAATACTAGCTGATTTTGTTGCGGACTTTAGTAATGGCATTGTATCTGAAGTAGAAAAAGAGTTACAACTCTTTAACGGTGTTAATCCAGGCCTGTGGAACTTGTTCACTGATGGTTCTTCAAATGTAAAAGGCGCTGGCTTAGGCATAGTCTTAATATCACCCACGGGTGAAAAGACACGACAAACTATAAAGTGTTATCCTATCACTAACAATGAAGCAGAGTACGGCGCTGTTATTTCAGGGCTTGAACTTGCACGGGAGCTCTCAATCGAGCAAATTGTGATCAATAACGACTCCCAACTGGTAGTAAATCAAATACGGGGGACTTACATCGCTCGAGAAATTA
Organism: Nicotiana knightiana; assembly: GCA_005239525.1. NCBI lineage: Eukaryota > Viridiplantae > Streptophyta > Magnoliopsida > Solanales > Solanaceae > Nicotiana > Nicotiana knightiana. The sequence goes on from ML369476.1 coordinate 61,238, forward strand.
GAATGCAACAGTATCTTGAAAAAGCACGAGAGCTCGTGAGACAATTCAAAACATGGAAGGTAGTGCAAATACCTAAAGAGGAAAATGGGGAAGCAAATGCATTATCTAACCTCGCAGCAGTCATGGAAGTAACGAACAAAGACAATACAATTGTCGTTCAACTATTTCATTCAATAATAAACCAGGACAGGAATGAGGTAACTTTCAACAACCTAACCTGGGACTAGAGAAACGAAATTCTTAATTTTTTGCAGAATGGCACCGTACCTGAAGACAGGAAAGCGACTCAAGCACTACACCGCAAAGCTTCACGGTACTGCCTTATTCGCAACTTACTTTATCGCAAGATGTTCGGAGGACCCCTAGCTAAATGCCTTCGGCCTAACCAAATAGAATTTTTGATGAAAGAAGTCCACGAAGGACACTGTGGAAATCACTCAGGGGAAAGATCCTTAATGAAAACACTAATCGGAGCCGGATACTATTGTCTTAAGATGGAAGAAGAAGCCGAGAATTTCGTATCCAAATGTGACAGATGCCAAAGGGTTGCCAATAACATGCATCGACCCGTGGAATTAGGAATTATTACATCCAATAATATCCCCATGGCCTTTCATGAAATGTGGGATGGATATAGTAAGACCTTTACCTACAACTAAAGGACAGGTACGATTTTTACTCGTACTAACCGACTATTTTACAAAATGGGTAGAGGCAGAGGCGTTCAAACAAGTGCGAGAAAAGGAACTTAAAAGCTTCTTATGGCGAAACATAATATGCCGCTTTGGAATACCAAAGGAAATTGTGTGTGATAATGGCCCACAATTCATAGGCTCACAAATCACGGAATTCTTCAAAAGTTGGAAAATCAAGCGGATCACTTCAACGCCGTACCAACCCATGGCTAACGGTCAAGCTGAATCAACGAATAAGGTCATCATCAACAATCTAAAGAAGAGGCTAAATAAAGCCAAAGGAAACTGGCCTGATGAATTACCAGCGGTACTATGGGCATACAGAACAACCTCAAAAATAGCCACGGGAGAAACTCCGTTTGCACTTTTTTATGGCTCAGAATACTTAATACCCGTGGAGATTGGCGAACCAAGCATAAGGTTCTCAACAGCCACGGAAGGTGAAAACGACGACGAACTAAGGATCAACCTGGACCTGCTCGAACCACGGAGAGAAGCAGCATTGATACGGATGGCAGCTCAAAAACAAATCATAGAGCGTTATTACAACCGTAAAGCTCATCTCAGGTACTTTAAGATTGGGGACTTCGTCCTCAAAAAAGTCTTTCAATCAACGAAAGAAGCAGGTGCAGGAAAGCTAAATCCAAACTGGGAAGGACCTTACAAAATCCGAGGCATAGCTGGGAAAGGCGCCTATGAGTTGGAAGCTATGGACGGCAGAGTTCTACCAACAAGCTGGAACGCCATCCATCTAAAGAAGTATTACTTCTAAAAAGAAAAGAATACCCCCCGTCAGGTATCACACGTTCGATTTTATTTTGAACATTTAAAAATTTTACTAACTTTTTTAGATGATAGGCACAAAGCTAACCCATCACCAGATGATGATATTAGACCTGCAAAGACGCGAGGAAATAACACAATTCCCGGTCTAGGGTTACACTTTCTGATGGACGTTTTAAAAGGGGTTAAGCAGTCATCATCTAAAAAACTATATACCTTCGAGTCCGGAATGTTTTTCCTTTTCAGGAAAAGGACCACAAAGAAAGGAATAATCAAGTGCTCGAGATTTCATTCTTCAAAGCTCAAACACTTGGGGGACTATACAGTATGGAAGGCTAAGACGACGCAAAGAAGACAATCAGAAAGTCAAAAGCTCGAGCCTAAAGACCTATCTACCCAATGAAGACAAGTGACACGAGCAGAATTGAAAGAAATCAAAAGAGCCATCCAAATACAAAGCCTAATGCAAAAAGAAAAAACCTTCGAACATATTCAGGTTGAAAGGCAAAATATTAGGCACGAGAAAGAAATGTACATCTTTATACTTATTCAAAGTTGTTGTAACAAAACCATTTAGGGGTAAAAGATCATCATCAATGTACTCATTCAACTATTCTCAAATAAAACAGTTATGGATAAAAGATCTAAATCCTTGTATTTTTTCAAAAAACTGTTATCAAATAAAAATAGTTACGAATAAGAAAATATTTCCCTCGTACTTATTAGAAAACTGTTTCCAAAATAGTTGCGGGTAAAAACCCCAATCTTCATAAAAACTGTTACTAGTAAAAAATAGTTGTTTCCTTGTATTAATATCGAAAAACTGTTACCTATGAAAAACAGTTACGAAATACAAGAGTATATCAAATCTGTTAAACAAAAACAGTTGCAAACATGAGTTTTAGACGATAACCAAACACATGTAAAATGTCATGGAAGTTCAAACAAAAAACTTCCCTTGGGAACATTCTTAAACATGTGTAAAATTTCTATCACTCTATTGCATTATCATGGAGTTTAGACATCTTCTTCATGTTAATTATAAATGGCCCTCTTCCATAAACTATGCATATTACAAAAAGGAACACTTTTGATATGACATTGTGCCTATTACAAAAAAAGTACGAGTAGTCTAAAGCATTCCCCATGCAAAACTCGAAGGTAAAACTAAAACCTCGAAAAATAAAGCATGCAAAAGACTTAAAGAGTGAAACAGAAACTCAACAAAAGTCGAACTAACATTTATATATTAAAACGGCTAAAATTAAGTATTAACTTATACTTATCCGTATAAAATTTTTATATACATTGTGGTGCCCCTAAGTTTTCATTTGGGGACTTAAAGAAAATCCAAATTTACCCCCGATGGGACTGGGGGTAACCACCAATTGATACCAAAAAAAAGAAAAAAAAAGGATAAACCAACTAAATCTTTTCAAGACAGGGGTTGACTTCAATGGCAGAAGGAGCGGGAGCAACTGGAGATGAAGAGGCATGAGCGGCTGGAATCTCACCATCATGTGAAGAGAGGTTATGACCCTGTTGAGCCTTCTCCATGGTTTCCTTAGTTTTGGCTATTTCAGCACTAAGGTCAAAACCCTCTTGATTCATTTCCATCAATGTGTCAAGGCGANATTCGAAGATCTTTTTGAGTACGAGTGAGTGATTGCACGAGCTCGCCTGAGTATTCTTCCTTCTGCCCCAGCAAGTTCTTTAAGTCTCTAATCTCCTCTGAGGCACGGGACAGCTGTTCCGCAAACGAAGACTCCAGAACACTCTTGTCTTTGTCAGCTTGACTGCAAGAAGCCCGCTCCACTGCTAGCTCTGCTGGCATAAGTCTCATATGCTTCTTCAAGGTACTCCTCTCTTCTTCTAAATAATCCATGTCAATCCTTAAGCGGTCATACTGTGCTTTCCAATTATCAACTTCTGCCTGCAACTCTCTTGTCTCTTGGTCTGTGTTTGAAATCCTCTTCATAAGCTCCATGCCTATGAGGTTAATCTATAAGAAGTAAACCAGTTAGATATGGTAAATTTCATATACGAGAGTGAAAGAGGATAACTTACACCATACCTTCAAAGAAGTATGCACGACCTCATTTGCCCATGTAAGAGCACCGTGGCTAGCTAGCTTTGCTTTCTCAGCGGGACCTATTAAAGGCTTGAGCCACACTTCAGGCTCACCTGTCTTCTTGAAAAGGTTTCCCTCAGCTGGAACCTCTATTACCACCTACCGCATCTCTCTGCTGGAAGACCCTACTTCCCTAATGGAAGGCATGGAAGCAGGCAGAGATGGAACAACAACAGGCACGGAAGGTTGAGGAGCTGGAGAAGCCATGGGCAAAGGAGCAGGCACGGAAAGTTGAAGAGTTGAAGAAGTTACAGGCAGAGAAGCAACAAAAGTTGAGATAGCCAAAGGAATAGAAGAAACTTCTTCTCTCAAAGAAGCAGGGACGTCATCGGGAGCGAGATCAATACCACTGTGAATAGGGGAATGTGGAACATCATCAAAGATAGGGGGCTCAAGCGCAGACACGGAAGGCAAGGTTGAGGCAGCAGGCTCGTCCTAAAACCATTCGCCTTCTCCGTGGCCTGTGCACTAAAGCACCCTCTTCCTCTTCTTCCATGGAACGAGATTCACTAATATTCCTCTTCGAGGAAGATGAACTAACGATAATTTCCTAGGCTCGAGCCAAGGACATCTTCGGGATAGAAGAAGCAGACACCCCACGAGCAGAGAATCCTATTAAAAAGGGAAAAAAGTTAAACGACAGAAGGAAAAAAGACTCGAATAAGGAAAGAAGCAAGAACAAAAGCTTCACTTACCGTGGGTCTTTACTTGCCAACCGTACCTCCCAGCGAGGTACTTCCAAGATCTTTCTTCAGAAGGAGCAACAGATAACAATTTTTCTACCCAATCATGAATACCGAAGACATTCTCGACAGTATTCATGATTGCTGAAAGTAGAAAAATAAACAGACACGGTGTTAAATAAAACATCTCAAGTCAAAACAAGAAAAGGTAAATGCGAGCTAAAGCATACTCACGTGCGTGATTCCACTTCTCAGGGAAGGGACGATTTTCTTCACCCACTAAACAAGCAGTGGGTACAACAACATAACGAAGGTACCAACCCCTATCCTTATCGTCTACAGGGGTTACTAACACTCTTTTGCTCCTAGCAGTCAGAGTAAAACCCCTTTACAAAATAAGGTAAGAGAGTAGAGGTGAATAAGATGGTTGAAGGTAAAAGGAACCGAGGCTAAAGAAGACAAACTCCTAAGGCATGCGACAACTCGCCACACAAGCGGGCCAACTTGTCCTAAGCATATATTGAAAAAACGGCAAAACTCAATTATAACTGGGTCAATGGGGGGTCTAAACCCTAAAGTGAAGGGATAAGTATAAACAAAAGAATATCCCGTCTTGTAAGACGTTATTCTTTGATTACTATTCGGAATATAGACAGGAAAGTCAGATTTCCATGAGCACTCCCTTCGAACAAGGGAAATCTGACCCTCAGTTATAAGGGTTGGGTATCTTTCTACACTATCAAGAGAAGAAGAATGATCTATAAGAACTTGACTATTCCTAGCGAAAACAAACTCAGCAGGGACAATTTCATCGACTCTAGGTTCACGAAGGCGTTCGCCTCTACCTCTACCTCTACCTCTAGACGAAGACCGAGAAACCCTAAATCTCAGAATAACTGGAGATCTAGTGGAAGGAGAAGGAACTATTTGAGAAGAAGAAGATCCCCTCGAAGGAGTGGATCCTAGACTTCTAAGTCTACCATCCCTCCGACTCATAGTCGGAGCAAAAGATGGCACTAAGCTTTCAATATCTATTACTCTTTGAGGTTGGTTTGAAGAAGACATGTTTACAAAGGCAAAGACGAAAGTTTTTTTTTATAGAAAACAGAAGTAGAAAAGTGTTTCGTGGAAGCAAAGAAAAGAAAACATGTATTTATACTTGAAGAAAACCGTCAAACATGATGAAAAAGGAAAATAATGATGAAAAGTCATAATTGAAGATGTCACTGCAGGACTGGCACAACCGCAAAAAGCCCTACAAGGTGCTAAGTAAATGCAGAACCAATCTGAAAAGGACACATGGTATGAGCATTAAATGGAAGTGACAAACGACGCCTGGTACAGAGAAGGATACAATGATTCAAGGAAAATCGGCGGCAAAATATTCCCGCCATAAATGAATATCCATACCAAATATTAATCGTTAAATATATGGTAAGTGGGGGGACTATCTGGATTGGTAAAAAAAAGTTTCACACGTAAGCCAACTTTTGATAACTCAACTAGTCACGTGGACACGGGAAAACACGATAGCTGGAAATAACTCTTTGAAGAGGTACGGTACAAAGAGACACGGTTCAGTAAACCCACGAACTTATCAGCCACGGGAAGTCCAACTTGATCAAAACGGGAGTGAGGCACGATCATAATGAATCTAGACAAAGCTACGGGCAGATTCACAAACCCATAATTGATTACTCGAACGTTATGTAACTTAACCCCTATTTACCGTTATCCTTTGTAACGCCTCATTAATGTCATAATTAGTCATTAATGAGTAACCATAGCAGCAGTCTTATGTTATAAGAATCTCCTATAAGGGAGGGGAATACAACTTGTAAAGGCATCTGATTCTCGAAATACAATCAACTTCGATCTTTTATTTCTGTGATATTGTCTATTATTCATTTTTCCATTATCTCGATTATCAGTAACCCGTATTCATCTTAAAAATAAGCTTTAGTCAAAGGGTCTAATTCTTTGGTTAAACATCCGTAAGTTTCAAATTTTTGCCCCGCATCAACCTTGTGAGATACTCCGGTCTCAGCTAATATTATGGAATTTGCAATAGTTACAGTCCAGATGGACTCTACTTCTATTCTGAGTCCTGATTTTATCTACTTTTTCTCTGCTTATAAAACAGTGCTCGGTTGTGAACTGTGCCGGCACTCGCAGATAAAATCAATATGTACATGCTTGCATTTAGCTGTCATTTTTGAAGGTTAACCTTCTTTAATCAGAAAAAACCAATATGTATGCATTTAATTAGGTTCCTTCATTTCTGCTTTGGTGTGTCTCGTTTTCTTTTCTGAACATAGGGTTTCATCCTTTTTTAGAGCAAAAAATCTTGACGCGTCGCCATTCTTATTGGCATTATTTAGGCTTAGGAGTGCAATATAGTGTTTTTTTACTCTAAAATCTGGATAACAATTAAATTTATATTGTGGTTTTAAGAATATGTGATTTCACTCAATACTTATTGATAAATATAAAAGTAAATGACAGAATTGAATTATAAGTAAATCAAACCGGTGTTCAAGTAAAGCTCCAGCACTCGAGTCAAGACACTCTGGAACTGATCGGTGCAAGAGCAGTAGAAAATTGAACAAACTGATGTACAATAATGTAAAGGAGAAAGAAAGAGTTGATTTGCTATAGTTTCTGTGAATGATGATGCTTACAAATGATTAGAACTCCTCCTTATATAGTAGGGAATTCTACTTATGGTATAACTCTAATTACAGAAGGAAAGCATACAATTAGCTAATTAACTGCTTCTGATTTGATCCGTTTCAGGATTTGCGCCATGATCCTTGACCAATCACGGATATCTCGCTCTTCCGTTACTAAGCTATCTCCGACATTACTCGGAGTCTGTCTCCCTTGGCTTCGATTAATACCAACCTCGATCTCGAACTCAATGCCTCAACTCCATGATTTGGCCGAAGCTGACCTTCGATGCAAAGCACCAATCTCGATCAAATAGTAAAATTGGGTAGTCCTGATTTCAACCGTATACAGATAGTTCCCTCATTTTTTGGAAGTGTAATGACAAGAAACGAATTGAGCCTTCGATTTTTTCGACCTCGATAAACAATGATGTCATCCACGTGGCGTAAGCGATGGAAGTGACCAAAACATCCCGTCAGTACAGTTCCCCAAACCATTAATAAGCATCAGTTGGTGATCGGCCACTAGTGTTGTTGAACCGTCGCTGTAAATCCATAAATAGGCCTTCTCCTCATTTAATCAAACTTTACCTTCATATAATTTTCAAAGCTTTTACCTCTCTCAAATTCTTCTCTTCCATTAATCCTCAAGTTTCACCGCCTCCAAGCACCAAATCTTACTATCTTATTCTTTCCTCAACTCAAAAAATGGCGAAAACATCTAAAACTGTTCCACAAAAGGAGAAAGCTTCTTTTCTTCTTCACGGATGGCCGGCGACAAAATGCCGTTGGATCCGCTCCCTGAGGAGTGTGTTCCCGGCCCGTATGTCCTTAAATATGATTTCAAGACCGAGAAACCTCCATTGGTCCCTGGTCGGTGCGGGCACGTGTCGAGATACATTTTCTCGATAAGCATGGGGTATCTCGAGCAGATCAAGAGAGATTGCAGCTGGGAGGACAAAGTGGTAAAGTTCCCATCTCCTGAAGAGGGCATCACTACCCACGTGGAAGGGTATCTAAGTGTTTACACTTACCCTTTCACATTGGTCCCTCTCGACCCTGTCATCATTGACTTTTGCCGTCAATACCAGGTGACCTTAGGCCAATACACCCTTCCTTTTGATGCATATTCATCATGCTCCGATTCTTCACGAGCAAAGCCGAGGGGATGGCATTTACCTTCGATCACCTCATTAGGTTATACAACCCTCGTATCTTTTGAGGGTTGATCAAGCTGCAACATTGGGCAATCAAGGTATTGTTCTCGAGCATCGAGGAGGACAAAGATCGAGGCTGGATGGGTAGATTTGTTCGAGTGAGGACCTCCGATCTCATCCTGGCGGAGAAGATGCCATTTCCTGAGATATGGAACCTGAAGTGTAAGTATTACTTAACTTGTTAATTTCCATGCTTATTTTCGTTCCTTAGCTTTATTAATGTCTTCTTTTACTTGCAGCGTTTGTTTTGATGCCTCGAGCGACCCCCGACCTCGAGTGCTGGGTCAAAAAACTGGCCTCGACTTCTACTTATGCTGAGGGATGTTGGCGCAATTTGGCAAAAGGTCGTTGGGAGGAAAGAACCATGGTAAGATTCCTCTTTTACATATCCGATGAATTGGTAATCCCCCTTTATACTTACTTAATTTCCTTGTGTGTAGGCCTGAGCAAGAATGCGGCCCTGAGGCCTCCGTCTAGTGAGTAGGAGGCTTTGGCTCCGGCTTCGAAACCGGCGAAGGACAATAGGATAAAAAGGGCCTCAACCTCCGAGGACCCTAATCCCAAGAAGAAAAAGAGCTCGATTAGTAAATCGAGGATAGGTGCTACAACTCTCCTTGCCCATGTAGTTCGGGAATTAATGGAGTAAAAAGAAGAAAATAAAGATGGTGACTCGATTCTTGTGACCCGAGTAAGAAAAACCATCGAGACCTCCAAGGCCACTGAATCGGTGGCTATTGGTGAGGCCCCTCCTTGTTGAGGAGGCCTTGGAGAAGGATTCAGGCAAATTCCTCGAATCGTCCGAGATCGAAGCTGCTTCTCATCCAATGGCAAGTATATCTGAGGGGGCTAGTCCCGAGACCCCTCGAGTTGAAAAGAGCGCTCCAAGTGACTTACTTGGGGCAATGACAACATGTCACTCACCATCCCTTCCTGTCTATTCCGAAGAGGATATACAGGATGCTCAAGCTTAGAGGACTCCCGAAGTATGAAGAGTCCCATGTGAGGAGGATCCTTTTCGGGATTGCTTTACCAGGGTCGAGGGTGTCTCCGATCTCAATGACGCATCCAACCTCTTCGAAGAGGCCCAACGTCTCCTAAATAGAGTAAGTTTAAGTTCTTTTGTTGATGTAGCATTTCTTTGTTTTCTGTCTAACTCCTTTCCCTTTCTATACAGGCTTTCTCTAAGTCCCGGGCTGAATTGAGCCAGTGTGAGGCCGATCTCCAAAGGCTTTCTGAAGAGAGGAATTCCCTCAAGCTTCACCTCGGGCAAAAAGACGAGGAGATAAAGAACCTCCAAGCCGAATTGGCTAAAGCTCATAAGGAGAAGACCGAACAAGTAATGATACTCTTGAAAAATCATGGACTTGATTCGGGAACAGAGGTTAACATTTCAATATCGCAGCTGCAGCAAAAGATCAAGAGGATTGAGCTATTCTGAGAGGATGTCGACCAAGTGAAGGCAGAGTCCTACGGGTGGAAAGAAGGCATGGACCGTCTTGCTACTGAGAAAGAGACTGCCCTGGCCCAGTTGTCGTCAGTCGAAGCCCAACTTCAAAATATGATGGAAAAGTGCTTGGCTCAGGAAAAGAAGATTGAAGAGCTCGAGGCTCAGTTGGCTTCTGAACTTGCAAAGGCCCAAGCTGAGGCCGAAAAAGTAAAGGCCGAGGCTGATAAGACGATGGCCATATATCGGGATGATGCCTAAGCTGATCAAGCTTAAGTAAGGAAGGATATCGATACTGCTCAAACACGAGCACATTGGATTTCCGAGCTTGCGAAATTCCAATCTCGGAGGGAGAACCTCGAAGAGATCCATGACCGAGGCTTTGATCTTACCGAAGAGATAGCAAAGGCTAAAGAGCATGAATCCGATGCTAGACTATTGGCCTCTTCTAGCGACGACGACGATGATGACGACGACAACAAGAGTGGGTCCGAGAACGATGAAGGGCCCGAGGAAGAAATTGCTCTCGAGGAAGGAGCTGCCTGCGAGAATAGCTAGGGTCTTTGAATTTTTTCTTTCTTTTTGTGTAGGACCCTGGTTGGTCCTTTGTAAATTCCTTCATTCATATATAAAATATTTTCTTTTTTAATTTTGTCTCAATTTTTTGACTTCTGAAAATTTTGATTTGCTTTGTGCCTTGTAAAAATTTGATATACTTCATGCCTAGTGAATAATATGTTTGTGACTTCGAATCTCAGGCAACTTGGCCGAAGCCAAACTATATAGCCTTTGTAGTCGAGTGAGCACTTGATCGAACTCGAAGTAGTAAAACCCTTAGGTTTTAGTCGAGCGAGGATGAACTCTCGAACTCAAAAGATATAATGGCCCTTAGACTCTTGAATCGGGCCGATATGGCTTCAGAAGAATGGCTTTTTCCCTTTTCGGCTTAAATTTTTTTAAACATATAGGAATTATTTATGCCTTAGCACGAAGTAAGTCTATACCCATTGGGTTTTTTCGGGGTCTAATGTTATCGAAACCCTTTGCTTTTTTGTGCCTTAGCACAAGTTTATACTAAATTGTTCGAAGGTCGATACCTCTTAAGGTTTTTCGAGGGCTGACATTATCGAAGCCTTTTAGTTATTTTTTCGAGGGTAGCCTTTTTAATCGGTTTATAAAAGAATTCGAAGGCCTATTTTTAATGCAGAATTCGGACGTCTCCGAACCGCGTTAGTTTGGCTGTAGCCTTGGGATCTGTCTCTTGGGCTTATTTTCCCAATTACTCTTTGAACTTGTTCAAAGTGTTAGTCCCCGAGTAGGGTGGCCTTGACCAATAAAATAGAGGGTTTCTTTTTAAGGTCTTATGGTCTCGAAGTTTAGTAATTCGAATATGTTAATTTTTGGACGGTAGTCCCCGAGTATGAAGTTGACCGTTCGAAGTTCGGTTGCGATCGACCCTTAATCCAGTTTCCACAATAAATCATAAGTATGAAATTTGTAAAGTAGAATTTCATTAAGGCACTATCTAGTAAGGAAAAATACTTCTTTCAATAGTTCATACACGCGTACATGTTTTACCACTAGGGTTCGAGCAATCTACGTGGACACGATTCATTCGACCGTTTGGTCCTTTACAAAATTTTCATATTGAGACCCTGTTGACATGAAGTATTTCCCTTGAAAACATAACATCCGAGGGTGATTTCCCCCAACATTCGAGGTTGATTGTAAAGAATCCTCAAATACTCTAAGTTAGCACGAACAATAGTTGCCTCGTTAAAAACCTTGCCGGAAAAAATGTATTTAGGATAAAAAACTGGTCGAAGGGAAAAATAGTGCACCGCGTGCTTTCTGACCTAAGGATTTCATGTTTTGAGAGAACTTTGATGCCTTCGATTGAACACCTGCAATAAGTTAGTACAAAACGTAAATGAAAAAGGAGAAGGTCATACCTTAGCAATAATATCATTTGAGGAGTGATACGTCCAATTATTTGGAAGTTGTTCGCCGTTCATCGTGCTAAGCTTGTAGGATCCCTTTCCGATGATGTCGAGGACCTGATATGGTCCTTCCCAATTTTGGCCGAGTTTTCCTTCATTTGGGTCTTGAGTATTAAGGTGACTTTTGTTAGAACTAAGTCGCCGATTCTAAAGTGGTGAGGGTTGGCCCTTCAATTATAATACCTTTCGATGCGTTGCTTTTGTGCGGACATTCGGACGAGGGTGGATTCCCGTTTTCCATCTAGTAGCTCGAGGATCGTATTCATAACCTCGTGATTTGACTCTTCCGTTGTGTATCGAAACCTCACACTGGGTTCCCTGACTTCGACCGGGATCAGAACTTCGATGCCATATACTAAGGAAAATGGTATTTCCCCCCGTACTAGATTTTGACGTCGTTCGATACGCCCAAAGGACTTCGGGCAAAATTTCTCTCCATTTTCCCTAAGCGTCGTTCAACCTTTTCTTTAGATTCTGAATGATGGTCTTGTTTGTTGACTCGGCCTGTCCGTTCCCACTAGGATGGTATGGCATCGACAAGATCCTTTTTATTTGTGATCTTTAAGAGACTTTGTTATCTTGTTGCCGATGAATTCTTTTCCATTGTCACATACGATTTCGGCAGGTTTCCAAACTGACATACGATGTGATCCCAGGTGAAGTCTATAACTTCTTTTTCTCTGACTTTTTCGAAGGCCTGTGCTTCAACCCATTTGGAGAAATAGTCAGTCATAAATAAAATGAATTTAACTTTACCTGGGGCCGAGGGCAGAGGACCGACGATGTCCATTCCCCATTTCATGAACGACCATGGGGATAAGACTGAATGAAGTTGCTCTCGGGGCTGGTGGATCATCGGCGCATGCCTTTGGCACTTGTCGTATTTTCAAATGAATTCCTTAGTGTCTTTTCCATATTGGACCAATAATATCCCGCTTTGATGATTTTATGAACCAGTGATTCGGCACCAGAATGGTTTCCACAAGTACCCTCGTGAATTTCTCGTAGAACGTAGTCGGTGTCTCCTGGTCCCAAACACACTACCAACGGTCCATCGAACATCCTTCTGTGTAAAGTTTCATCTTGGGCCAGAGTGAATCGTGCATATTTCATTTGCAGAGTCCTCGATTCCTTAGGTTCCGACGGGAGTTTCCTGTTTTTCAAATACTCGATGTATTTATTCCTCCAATCCCAGGTTAGGCTTGTAGAGTTTATTTCGGCATGGCCTTCTTCGATCACTGGTTTCAAAGTTGTACGACGGTCCTCGATCTGATTTCGTCATCTTCGACCGATGACCCCAAATTTGCAAGGGCATCGACGTCACTGTTTTGTTCTCGAGGTACATGCTGTAAGGTCCATTCTGTAAACCGATGTAACGTTACTTGCAATTTATCCAAGTAATTTTGAATTCGATCCTCTCAAACCTCGAAGGTTCTGTTGACTTGGTTTACCAACAGTAGAGAGTTACATTTGGCCTTGATGACCTCTGCTCCTAAGCTTTTTAGCCAGTTCGAGACCTACAATCATGGCCTCGTACTCGGCCTCATTGTTAGTCAACTTAGGAGTTTTGATAGATTGCCTAATTGTATTTCGTGTGGGATGCTTCAAAACGATGCCTTTCCCGGACCCCTTCACATTTGAAGCACCGTTTGTGTAAAGGGTCCACACATCTGATGACGTACCCTATTTTAATAAAAGTTCCTTTTAGACCTCGGGTACGAGGGTTGGAGTAAAGTCGGGCATGAAGTCTGCTAATATTTGAGACTTGATGGCTGTTCAGGGTTGATACTTGATATCCTACCCACTGAGTTCGATGACCCATTTGGCCAATTGGCCCGATACTTTGGGCTTATTACAAACATTACGAAGAGGATAAGTGGTTACCACACATATTGGATGACCGAGAAAATATGATTTTAGTTCCTAGAGGCGCTTATTAGATCAAGTGCCAATTTTTCTAAGTGTGGGTACCGGGTTTCGGCCTCGCCTAAAGTTCGACTAACATAATAAATGGGAAATTGCGTACCTTGCTCTTCTCGAACTAGGACACCACTTACCACGACTTATGAGATAGCTAAGTATAAGTAGAGTTGTTCGTATGTTTATGGAGTATGAAGCAATGGTGGACTCGAGAGGTACCACTTCAATTCTTCCAACGCATGTTGGCATTCGGGGTCCAAGCAAAATTGTTCTTCTTTTTGAGCAGTGAGAAGAACCTGTGGCATCGATCTGAAGAGCTCGAAATGAACTGGACTAAGGCGGCTATTCGTCATGTCAATCTTTGTACGACCTTAACGCTGTCCACACTGTGATGTCTTCGATCACCTTGATTTTATCGGGGTTGATTTCGATTCCCCGATTCGACACTATAAAGCCGAGGACCTTTCCCGAATTGACCCCGAAGGCACATTTTTCAGGGGTTGAACTTCATATTGTATTTTCTCAATATGTTGAAGGTTTCCTGCAAATGTGTTAAATGGCCCTCTGCGCGCAGGGGCTTAACTAGCATATTATCAATATATACCTCCATTGATTTACCTATTTTCTCTTCAAACATTTTGTTCACTAGGCGATTGTAAGTAGCACCAACATTTTTTAGTCCAAAAGGCATTACATTATAAATATATGTGCCATATTTAGTGATGAATGAAGTCTTTTGCTCATCCTCCGGGTTCATTTGAATTTAATTGTACACGGAGTAAGCGTTGAGAAAACTAAGGGTCTCGTGTCCGGCCATGGCATGGATCATGCGATCGATATTTGACAGAGGAAAAGAGTCGTTGGGACATGCTTTGTTTAAATCTTTATAATACACATCCTAAGTTTGTTCCCCTTTATAGGGACTACAACTACGTTTGCTAACCATTGGGGATATTTTACTTCCCGAATGGATCTTATTTTGAGAAGTTTAGTTACCTCGTCCTTGATGAATGTATGTTTTACCTCGGACTGGGTCCTTCTCTTTTGTTTTACCGGTTTGAACTTCGGGTCCAGACTCAATCGATGTGTTGTTATCTCCGGTGGGATCCCTATCATATCTATGTGGGACCAACAAAACAATCCATATTATCAATAATAAATTTAATGAGTTTTTTCCTGAGTTCGGGGGTTAACCCCGTACCCAGGTATACCTTTCATTCGTGCAGGTACTCGACTGTTGATTTGGTGGTGTCGGAATCTTCGGGAAAATTGAAGGATCGAGGGATCTATTAGTCGTCTTCCTCTTCTTCCATTCCCTGCTTTTCCGACTGAGTCGAGGCTGGTGGCTGTGGTTTCTATTTGGCCTCCTATTTTCCTTTGACCTCCGATCCCTTTGTTTTCGAAAGCGCCGATATCAGTATTACCTCATCGACCACGAACATTTCTTTTGCAGCATGTTGTTCTCCATATACCGTTTTCACTCCAACCGGCGTTAGGAATTTCAACATTTAGTGGAGATTCGAAGGGACTACCCTCATATTGTGAATCCAGGGCCTTCCGAGCAGGGCGTTGTACCTCATGTCGCCCTCGATTACATGGAACTTGGTTTCTTGTATAGTCCCATCTACATTCACCGGTAAAATGATTTCACCTTTAGTTGTTTCGCTGGCCATGTTGAAACTATTTAGGACCCGAGCTGCAGGTACGATTTGATCTTACAGGCCGAGCTGCTCTACAACCGTCGATCCAATTATATTTTTCGAGCTCCCTAGATTGATTAATGCATGCTTAACCTGAATTTTATTCACAAGGATAGAAATTTCCAGAGCATCATTTTGGGGTTGAGAGATTCCTTCCGCTTCCTCATCGTTGAATGATACGGTGCCTTCTGGCACATATTATCGGGCCTGTTTCTCCCTTGTAATGGATACTTTTGTGCGTTTGAACATGGGCCCTTGTGGAATATCGACCCCGCCGACGATTATATGGATCACATGTTGTGGCTCTTCTTGTTCGTTTTCCTGTTGGCGTCCCTTTCCTCGGAATGGTTTTTGGCTCGATCGCTTAGGAACTATTGAAGATGTCCCTCGTTGAATAGACGGGCTACCTCCTCCCTCACCTGTCTGCACTCTTCAGTTCTGTGGCCATGCATGCCGTGATACTGTTGCGCCCCCCTCTTTCCTCCCCTTTTTCGGATCGGTCAGGGTATTCGACATTATTGGGACAACTCGTTTCCTTTGGGAAAGGGATAAGGAATTGAAGAGTCACCACCTAACAATTTTAAGGTACGTTAGGGAAACTATTAAGGGTCACAATAACACTAATTGAATAACCAGAGATTGGGTAAATGATTGAAATTACTTCGAGGGGAAGGTGTTAGGAACCCCTCGAAGTCCACAACTGTGGTTCCCGGCTAAAAAATCTTTGTGAATATAGACAAGTAAAAAATAGCAATTAAAGTGTAAACAAGTAAAAGATTTTGAAAAGATTCGCAGTCTAAGCATACATATGTGCTAAAGTTTGAAAAGATTTAAGGTCTAAAATACATATGCGAGGTTTGAAAGAGTTATGATCTAAACACATATATGTAAATGATAGGGGGTCCTAGGTTGTTTATCCTATAGGATCACATCGGTACAATGCCCGGTAATCACTCCTCAGAAGATGGGCTACACGTTGCATTAGTGCACCGGTCATCATATCCATATCTACCCTTCCCACCCCTTAGCGGTTATTTAAGCGGGTGTTGTTTAACGATCTCTATGCGTGCTGTTACCCATCCCTTCTTAATGGCCCTGGAGGATTTTAGGACCTCTACCTATAAGCAACTCTAACAGACCCCTAAGGTTGAAAGGAGAAAATACTAGGCGACAAGCAAGAACAGATAGGACTTGAACAGATAAAACATGAAAAAAGAAATTATGAGGCTCAAGTTTACCTCCACAAATTTTGCATGTAAACATCACGTCTCAAACACAAACAAGGGCAGTATTATTAAGCAGGATCCTAAAACATGATGTCCAAGTGAATATCAAAACACAGAAGATATGCAGTTTCAATTTTATGAACCCAGAAGCAAGACCTAATCAATTTGCCTACTGATTTTGAGACCTGTTAACCATTAGGCAGTAAACAGAAAGCAACAGTCTTCCAGTTTTATAAATGTTGGTTACCTAAGGCTTGCCTAGGCGTGGGGGAATGCACAATAGTTACCAGAATTATTTAAAAACAGTTTAGAGGTTGTTTTACCTAAAGCATGTTGTTCTAGGTGATATGATTATGCAGAGATTGTTACTAGTTTTATTAAGAGCAAGACAATTAGATGTGACACTGTTTTATATCCCTTTTTCATGCATCATTAGCTTAGCTAGGTGTGGTTAAACAGATGTAAATAAAATCCTAGAGCAGGATATCTAATATGCACATATAAATACAGGATGGTTAAGACATGATTTCAGGATACACAGAATTCCTAAAGGCATGATTTCTAAAATGCACAAAAAGATTACAACATTGTTAAGCATGACTTCAAAAATGTACAGGAAAAACAGTTCGTGTTAGTGCTATTATTTAGCCCTGAAGCATGGTTTCTAAGTGATAAAATAATGTGATGTTGAAACAGTATACATGAAACTTAAGAGCATGATATCTAATGTATGCTATGCTTTGCATGTATTGGTCCTAAGCATGGATTCTAATGCACACATAGAAATTTAAACCTAAGGCATGGTTTCTACCCCATCGACAACGGACATGGTTACCCTCCCTTTTTCACTATCAATCCCCAATATTTGTTTACAACAAATATTACAAACCAACGTGAATGAATTACATAAGAAGATAAGGAAAAATAATAAGTTACACTATAGGGAGCCTGAAAAACAGGCCCAGACTCCCAGAACCTCAAGTGCCAAAATTTTCATAGCCTTTCTCATATCCGGGTGTGTCAGAGTTCCCTAAGGACCTCAAGGTATCCGGGGCAGTGGTCACACCCAGATTTCATAACCATAACTGAGTAAGTGCAGTGTGGAAGGGCCAGCCCCAGTGCATCAGAGTTCGGAGGAATCTAGCAGGAATCCCAAGGCAGTCATACACTGGAGGGGAATAACCTAAGGACCTAAGAGTAGAGTGAGAGTGCTTGACATAGTTTTGAAAAGATTTTAGTAGGAAAGACAGTGTTTGAAAAGACTTAGTTGAAACGGTTTTATAAAATAAGAGAGTTGTTTAGTAAAAAAATAGTATTTTGACAAGAGTTGGACAATTAACAAACAATAGACTAATCACAACACAAACAAATTCAGCACATTCAAATCACAATACTTCATACAGGGGTGATGGGAATTGGGGATACATAAAGCACATAGTATACATGAGCACAAAAGTTCTTGTAGGGGGTTTATGGGGACTAGGGTATAGCTAATGGTATCGACACAACATGAATTTCAGAATCAACACAGAATCAGACAACTTAGGATACAAATTTCTTTTCAAAGAAAGGTTCATACTAGAAACCAGGTAAAACATAGAGCAGAGTCACACTGGGGCATACTACAAAGGGGTGACATATTCATAAGCATACTGATACTAAGGGGGAGTGGGACATTATATTATATGCTAGATGAACAATGATGTAGACATGTCAATTACATGTTGAGCAACAAAACTAGAGATAGAAACAGATCAAAAACATGATAAACTAAAGCAGTAACAGAAACATGTTGGTTTTGGGACTTGAATTGAAATCAGAACATACCAGTAAAGAGATAGTAAACACAAAGGGAAGAATAGGAGAGCAATAATTAGCCTTGGCTTGCAGCCGACTAGTTCAGAACAGTAGTAAGTAAGTAACAAAGAAAGAAAGAGAGCAGAAAAGCTTTGAGTATGAGAGAGAGTTTTTGAACTAATGTGTTCGTGTCTGTTGAGTTCAGTGTTAGTGTGTATATATAGTAGTTTAAACTAGGCAAAATAAGGTAAGAAACACAATTAGGTATTAAGTTATGGAGCTCAGAACCAATTAGAGCAACAATCAGTCCAATTACTCCCTTGATTAAGGGAGTTATTTCAAACGGTAAAAGACAGGAAACAAGTAAGGAAAGGGATTATGTATGACTGGAGCATAAATAAGGAAGCAATTTCAATCAGTGCAAGTAATTAGGCTAGGTACAGAAAGGTCTAATTAAGGAAACAATCAGTAAGAACCAACTAATAATAGTCAATCACATAGTAAGGTAAGAAAATAGTTTACAGTTGGAAATCAGTAAAGACATCATCACAGGAAATCAGTAAAAGGTGATAATCATAGAAAATTAGGAATTCAAATAGGAACAATGCTGATTAAGGGGAGAGTTAACACAAAACTTTATGAATAAACAGAATAAACACATAGTAGGCAAGAAGAAACAAAAATCAGAAACCCTAATGGTACAAATCACATAGAATCAGGGATTCAACCAGAAAACAGTAAGGACTAGAGGAATTAGTAGAACAAACGTAATATAAGCGGAAAAAGCAAGAATCAGAAACCCTAATAAACATAATAGGGTAGAAATAACAAAATACTTAGATTAATCGAAGCAGATTCATGAGAATCGAATATGCGAACAAGTTTGAGAGAACGAACATTAAAGATAAACTCAGAATACAAACAAAGTGTCAGAAAATTGAGGGGTTTAGCATAACTAGTTAGGGTTAAGAAAAAAACTTAACAAAATCAGTCGAAGCACATAAGAATCAGAGGATTAAACACTTAAAAAATCAGAAAGCATTTTGAAGAAGAGGATTTTCAGAAACCCTAGTTTAGGAAGATGACAAGCCACTTCGAAAATCAGGAGATTTCATAATAAAACCAGTGAAAATAAGTTCAACTTATCTCAAATCTGTACAGATCTGAGAAGTTTAAGAGACAAGATTAAGGTTTCGAGAAAATAACATAGAGATGAAGACACAGGCTTAGAAACTCATAGGTTTAAAGCGAAATATGCAGATCTTACTCAAAATCGACCCATGACTCCTTGAAACAAGCAAGGACGGGCCAAAGGTGTAAGCGGACTGAACCTAGTCCCTCGAGGACCTTAGAAACATAGGTACCATCATAGGAGAGGCCATTGGAGGTCTGGGGGTGGTGAGAAACCATCATGGAAGGAAACAGATGAATGACAACGGC
>ML369476.1:81060-113659 GCA_005239525.1 Nicotiana knightiana
TAGGGTTTGGGTAGAGAGCATTTGAGAGAGAAGGGGAAGTGGGTGGCGGCGGAGAGTAGATGAGAGAAATGAGAGGGAATGAGGGTTTGGGAGAGGGGTCATTTGGTTTAATTAAGGTAAGGGATATCTGGACCATTAATCTGAATGATCAACGGTCAGGATTGAAATGGGGTATTGGGTTGGGTATATCTGATTGGGCTCAAGGGTACTTGGGCTTGGGGTTTGTTGGGGTTAATTTAATAAGGTTTGGGCTAGTTTAATTAGGCTAGAATCGAAATAAAAGTGGCCATTTGTTAAATACCCAATCAAATTGATAAAATAATTTATGAAATAGCTAACAATTGTAAAAAAATGAATTTCTTGCATAGATAATAATTTAAAAATGCTTATTTAGTATTTAAAAATACCAATGATTAATTTTGGGTAAAAATAGTATAAAATCATATGATTGTGCTATAATTGCAAAGTTATGAAATAATTTGATTTTAACAGGACCAAAAAATATTAAATTAAATCAAGAAATGCTTTGTGATGCAGTTTTATAATTATTTACCGGAAATAAATACTGGACAAATTAATAAAAATGTAGGAAAATAATGAAAAATACCAATTGCTATTAAATGCATAATTTTGAAGATATATATGCAATTTAAAATATTTTTGAAAAAATTGGGTATCAACAACTGCCCCTCTTTACCCGGAAAGGATGAAAGAGTTGTCGGGTAAAGATATGATGGCCAATTTTGACCGAGCGAAACAGTTTGGGAGGGATTTAGGCCGTGCTACGACTTTTGAGCTGCCTACATATCCCTGGTTTTACAGAAATCAGGCCGTATGTAGTTCCGGATCCATCGGCGAAGTATACCGGTGAAGTTATCACAAGAGCGGACGCAACATCAAAGGTTGGATGAATGAACTGTTCTACGTGAGAGGTTAGGTTTGATATGACTGGGAAAACTGGAGCAGGATCGCTCCTGCTGGGATAGCCGTTGTTCGCCGTGTTACCTGCAAATAAGAATACTACAAGCATATATTGTGCATAAATGCAAACATGATGCAGGTTCCCGCTGGACTATGAAAGCTGTCTTCGGAAGGTTAGGGATGACGTCCTTAGACCATGATGTCTTGGGCTATGAATTGTTTGATGAGAGTTTCGCAGGCCATGAAATGATGTTCTCCGGCCATGAAGATGGTGCCTCTGACCTATGAAGGCTTTGAATAATGATGTGCAAAATTTAGAGAGATCCTTAGGCCATGACATGACGTTCTCGGGCTATGAAGATGGTGCCTCTGAACTATGACGCCTTTGGACAGTTTGGCGATATTTCAGCCCATGAAATGCAGTAATATGACTTCCACAAGGTAGAGCTTAGTCTTGGGAAATAGAGGGTAGAGCTTAGCCCGTAAGAGAAGCGAAGTAAATAATGCTTGAGAGATAGCGCTTAGTCTTGGTGAAAAGTAAATTGGAGGCAGAGTTTAGCCTCATGCCAGTATGGAGACAGATCTAGTCTCATGTAGAGATGTGGAAGGCAATGATTAGCCTTATGAAGAATGAAGGCAGAGATCAGCCTTATGCAAGAGAAGGAAGAGATTAGCCTTATGCAAATGGAGGTAGAGCTTAACCTTATGCGGATATGAAGGCAGCGATTAGCCTTATGCAGATAGAGGTAGAGATTAGCCTTATGCAAGATGGAAGGCAGAGATTAGCCTTATGCAAGATGAAAGGCAGAGATTAGCCTTATGCAAATAGGAAGGCAGCGGTTAGACTTATGTAGATGGAGGTAGAGCTTAACCTCATGCAAATAGGAAGGTAGCGGTTAGCCTTATGCAAATGGAGGTAGAGCTTAACCTCATGCAAATGTAGGACAAAGCTTAGTCCCATGCAAGATGAAGGCAGAGCTTAGCCTTATGCAAATGAGGCAGATATTAGCCTTATGCAAAATGAAGGCAAATATTAGCCTTATGCAAAATGAAGGCAGAACTTAGCCTTATGCAAATGAGGCAGATATTAGCCTTATGCAAAATGAAGGCAAATATTAGCCTTATGCAAAATGAAGGCAGAACTTAGCCTTATGTAGAAGATTAAATAGTAAACGACAGTTTAATTTCTTAGCTGGCAGCATGCTTTGATATCATGATTGTTGTGAGCATTGTGACTATGGAGCATTGTTTGTTCGTGCTGATAGCAAATGTCGGAAAATGTGATGGTTTCGAGGATTGTGATATTGAACATGTTCGTTCTTTGTTCCTGCATCCAAAGAAAAAAATCGTGAGTTCTGTAGATGGGGGAGGTTGATTCGTGTCTCCGCTGGCTTTACTTGCTTCGCTCTGCTTGGTCTGATGATTCTGTTTGTGTCATCGGGGTAGCGTTTGCTAAACAGAGCTATATTTTGAAAACGTGCATGATTTTATAAAGACATAGTAAAAATATATTTTGAGAACTTTAGATGAACCAATGACCATGACATGGTCCAAGACATTGCAACCACTCATGCAACGGAATTTTGAGGGTCCTCCTAAAAATTTTGCCCCAGTTAGATGGTTGACGATTCAGACCGTTGTACATGTTGTGATTGGCTGAACTTACTTCGGAATTTTGAGGGTCCTCCTCAAAATGCTGTCCCAGTTTCCAATTGCGGGGGAAATGAGATTTTCATTGAATTATGACCGAACCCATAGGGCTGCCTACGTATCCCCTCTTAAACAGGAATCAAGTCAGGCGTAGTTCAGTTCACATCATTGAACAAAAAGCATAGAAAGTTACACATAATATCGTTTTACTGCATCTGAATTGATTGGCTTTGGCCAAACTTCTCCCTCCATTTTTTCAAGTATGAGAGCTCCTCCTATCAATACTCGGTAAACCATATACGGACCTTGCCAGTTGGGAGAAAATTTCCCTTTGGCTTCGTCCTGATGTGGAAAAATCTTCTTTAACACCAGCTGCCCCGATGTGAACTGTCTTGGTTTGACTTTCTTGTTGAAGGCTCTGGACATTCTATTCTGATAAAGTTGACCATGACATATTGCATTCATCCTTTTCCTATCTATAAGGGCCAACTACTCGTAGCGGTCTTTTATCCATTATGCGTCCCTGAGCTCAGCTTCTTGTATGATTCTTAAGGAAAGGATCTCCACTTCGGCAAGGATAACAACTTCCGTACCATAAACCAGTAAATAAGGAGTTGCCCCTGTTGACGTGCGGACTGTGGTGCGGTATCCCAGTAAGGCGAATGAAAATTTTTCATGCCACTGTTTGTGCTTTTCTATCATCTTCCTCAATATCTTTTTGATGTTCTTGTTGGCGGCTTCCACATCTCCATTCATCTAAGGTCTATAGGCTATGGAATTATTGTTCTTGATTTTGAAAGTCTCGCACATGGCTTTCATCAGATCATTGTTGAGATTGGAGCCGTTGTCAGTGATGATTGACTCCGGAACTCCGAACCGACAAATGATACGGTCACAGACAAAGTCGGCCACGACTTTCGTAGTCACCGCTTTGTATGATGCCGCTTCGACCATTTGGTGAAGTAATCAATAGCTACTAGGATGAACCTGTGCCCGTTCAGGGTTGTGGGCTCGATTGGTCCAATAACATCCATTCCCCAGTGTTGATACCCAATTTTTCCTCAAAACTATTTTTTAAACTTGCATATATACCTTCAAAATCACTTTTATAATAATGGTATTTTTTCATAATTTTCTATATTTTTATCAATTTATTTTATAATTTATTTAGTACTTTACATCCAATAATTATTCATAAATTGCATTACAAATAATTTCAAAATATTTCTTAGCTCAATATATCATTTTTAATCCTATTAGGATTTAGTTATTTCATAAATTAGCCAATTTGGCTACAATTACAACAATTTTGCAATTATAGTCTAATTGTACATTTTATGCTATTTTAATTCAATAATCAGTCATTTTATATTTTAAATACTATTTAATTACCTTAATTTCACCTATTTAGCCTTCATTTCATTTTATATAATTGTCAGCTATTTTTATTAATTATTTATCTATTTAATTAGGTATTTGACAATTAGCCCCTTTCTATTTAAGTTATAGCCTAATTTAATCTGACCCCAACCCAATTGAAACCATCCCAAGACCCCAGGCCCAATCCATTAAAATCACCCGACCCAATCCTATGTGTAGTCTGGACCGTTGATCAAATTTGATCAACGACCCAGATTCACTCTTACCATTAATAACCCTAAAGACTACCCCCTCCCATCCTCATTTTCCCCCGTCTCACTTCTCTCACAATCCATCTGGTTCTCTCTAGGTTCTAGAGAGAACCTAGAGAGAACCTTCCATCTCCCATCCCCTCCGATGGACTCCGTCCATCTTCTCCGGTCACCTCCCTCGCCGGAAGCTATGTCCTCTCACACTCTCCTAGCCTCTGCTTCACCCCACGCCGGTTTGATACTACCCTGAGGTCCTCAGGTGAACCTGGAGGGGTTCAATTCCCACGCATGGTCCTTCACGCCATTTTTCGGCCACCTCCTACCGTTCGAGTAAGATCTATGACTTTTGGTGTTTAAACCAGTAATGTTTTTGAGGTTTTCTTATTTTTCTGGGTTCTCTTTGAAACCCTAGCTCTTAAATTTCCCGATTCTTTTAGATCTATGATATATCTGTGTATACTTTAAGCTATTTCATTGTTTTCTCAAAGATTTTTAGATATTCTCTAAAAATGACTCTTCGTTTTCAACTAGGGTTTCATGACCCCGTTTTAAAATGATTTTCCTATGATTTCTTAGTGTTATCTTAGGGTCTCTACTGTGTTTTAGTGTTTTATTTAAGCTTCTCTCCTTTATCTGGCCCGTTGTGATGAAATCCCTAATTTTCAAGTCCTAAACCCTAAGTTCCTGACTTTGTCTTTGATATTGTTTGCATATGTATGAACTTTATGATGATCTAATGTTTTACCCGATGTTATTTATCTATGTCTCTGATTCTTTCCTTGCTTTTCCGCTTACATTGCTGTTTACCCCATAAGTTCATGTGAATCCCTAATTTCATATGTTTTCACTACTAGGGTTTCTGATTTCTTGCCTGTTATTTATTCAATTCATGTTAATCTCCTTTAATTGATGTTATTCCTGTTCGAATCCCTGATTCTCTGTAATTTTCTTTGTTAGTGTTCCTGATTTATTATTTGAATCCCTGATTCCTTGTGATTTGAAAAACCTTACTGATTTCTTATGGGATATTCTTACTGATTTTCGACCTTTAACTTATTTCTTACCTTGCATGGTTGATTTACTGTTAATTGATCCCTGTTTCCTTAATTAAAATCTGATGAACCTAGTCTCAATTGCATACTTGTATTGGGTTGAAATTGTTTCCTTATATGGTATATGCATGGGAACTTTCCTTATTTGCTACTTGCCTATTAGCCGTTTGAATTTAACCCTTTCAATCAAGGGATACTTATGCTGATTTCACACTGTTTGAATATTCCTTAAGCTATATATGGTCCCTTTCATTATTTGTTACTCACCGTTTGAATAACTCCCTTAATTATGGGAGTACTCTGGCTGATTTCACTGGGATTGATACTAAGTTCTATAATTGTTAATTGATTCTGATTTTTACCTTATTTTAACCTAGCTTTCAAAAACTATATATATGTATGCTCTTCTCTCATTTTTAGACAGAACTGATCTGTTTAACTCTCTCTCTCACACACAAATAAAAACTCTCTACTCTCTCTTCTGTGCTAGCTAATACTATTCTAAGTTAGCCGGCTGCAAGCCAAGGCTAACTATTGTGCATCTCCTACTTCCTGTTTGTGTTACTGCTTTCCTCACTTCACTGGTATGTTCTAATTTAGATTTCAGTCCTCAAACCAACATGTTTCTATCACTGTTGTAATTCAGTGTGTTTCTAATTTGCTTTTACTTATTATTCAACATGTACCTAGGATCCTGAACTCCCCTCTACATGTTAAGATAAGCCTTACTTGTTTATGACCAGCATGTTTCTGTATACTTAGCACCTGCTTTCTTACATGAATCTCCATGCCTATGACTTGTACATTGGTTTAATCATGGTCTTAGTTGTTTTGGTGTTAATCTAACTTAATACTTTACTGTACCCCTAATCCTCTGGACCCTTAGGAGCTTCTGATGGTATGCCTATATGTGTGTCTGCCTGCTACATGTTTGCTCTCACATGCTCTGTATTTGTCCCTCAAATCCCATTACTCCTGTTTGTGATTGTTGGACTATCCCTGGTCCTTTGTGTGATGTTGAACCTTTATTCCAATCAAGTTTCCCTCTTCAAAAATTGTTTTCTTACTTACGCTTTCTCAAAACTGTTTTCTTACTTAAACCCTTTTAAAAATAAAAAGCACTCTCATATATACTCTTAGAAGTCTAGGTTCTGCCCCTTCTGTGCGAGCATTGCCTTGGGACCCTTGATCTCCCTCTGAACTTTGACACACAAAGGCTGGCCATTCCACACTGCACTTACTCTTTTGGCTATGAAATCTGGGTGTGAGCAATGCCCGGGAGCTCTTGAGGTCCTTAGGGAACTCTGACACACCCGGATTATGAGAAGGTTGTGAAATAATACCTGGAATTGAGGACTTGGAGACTTGAGCCTATTCTGTAGGATCCCTATAGTTAACTTCTTATTTTCCTTCTATTTCAGTTGTGTAATTCGTATTCAATGGACTGTATAATTATTAGCAAATAACTCTGGGGTCGGATAGTGAAAAATGGTTAGGTGATATGCATGCTGTAGTATAATTAAGGGTAGAGACCATGTTTTCTAGGTTTACTATCTCTCTATGCACAATAGCAGCTATGTTTAGGAACACCATGCCATGCATTAGATATCATGATACTTAGGATTTATGTGTATTCAACATCTCATCTCCACGCTTAGAAATCCTGCCTGTAGGATAAATAATTAAAATAAAATAAGTTGCTATTACATGATTCTGCCTATGTTTTGAAATTTCACTAGAAGTACTGTCTTAGGATAAATAATCTGTAATCATGCCTCATCATGCCATACACGTAGAGATCCTGTTCTAGGTGAATAACCATTAAAATCTATCACCTATGCTATTCCTGAAACTGTGCATAATGCTATGATTCTATGTGCATTTAGAAATCCTGTTTAAGTTATTACGCATCATGCTGATTAGATATCATGCTATAGGATCGTATCTATTTAACTGCATTTAGTCTAAACATAGAACAGTCCCTGTTCTGAGCAACTGATAATTAGTCTTTGTACATCTTCACACCTATAATCACATGTTATTAGCTAAAACAACTTAGAGTCATTAAACAATCTGAATAACTGTTGCATATTATCCAACACTTAGGCAAGCCTTAGGTAATTAACTTAAAAAAGATAAAATCAGAACTATCTTTGTGATCATGTTTAGCTGCCAGCATTCCTAAAACCAGTATGCAAGCCTGATTAAGACCTCCTCTCTCTGAGTTATGCAATAATCTGTCTATCACCTAGATACCATGTTTTAGCATTCTGAATTAATATGGACCTTAATTGTGTATGAGACATGCTGCTTATGTGTAATGTGTGTGGAGGGGTATTTGAGCCTTTATCTGTTTTCTAGGATTTCCTTTATCTACAGTCCTACTTGTTTTGTTATCTATCGCCTTAGAATTTTACCTTTAAAACCTGAGGGTCTGCCTAGTACTTCCTTTTAGGATAGAAGTCCTAATTTCCTCCGGGACTGATAGGAAGGGACGGGTAACAACATGCAATAGGGGTCGATACCAACACTCGTTTTAATAACCTTACGGGGTGGGAAGAGTAGAGTATGGGTATGATGACCGGTGCGCTAATACCACGTGTAGCCCCTCTTCGAGGAGTGATTACCGGGTATTGCATTGATGTGATCCATATTATTAACCTAGGACACCTTTATATGCTAGCTCGTAATTCCTTTTCAAAGGTTAATCTTCTTTACTATTTTTCTAAACATCTACATGTTTAAAACTTTAATACCCTCTTATTTGAGCCTTTACTTGTTATTTTCTAGTTGTACAAATTCACGAAACCATTTGGCCAGGAACCACACTTGTGGATCCTGAGGGGTGCCTAACATCTTCCCCTTAGGATAATTTCAAGCCCTTACCCAAATCTTTGGTTAGCAACGTAGTTATAATTGAACCTCTTAGGTGCCCTAACGCACCGTTAAAATCGTTAGGTGGCGACTCTTCAAAATATGCGAACCCCTTTCTCAAAAGGAAAGAGTTTTCCCAACCAATGTCATAAACCCGATATTCCGCGAGGAAAAAAGGGGGCACGACAGCATGGGGACTTTGCTGGGGATATCCAGGATTTTACCATTTCAAATTGTTTCGTGAATTTGCGCCTTTATTTTAAATACTTACACCCTTTCCTATTCCCTTTACATGCAATTAATTGTTTACTTCGGGTATTTACTGTTCTTCAAAAACGAAACTGACATGTCTCTTAGTTTCCTTTTGTAACTGCTTTAATCATTACTACCATTTTTATTGCTTTCTTTAACGTGCAAATACATGACAATTTGTTTTAATACTTATTGCATAAATCATGCTCAACATTCATACTCCACTCGTGCCAAACAAAATACTATAGAAACACTTGATGAGTGGTTGCGCCCTTCCTATATTATCACCCACTAAATTTGAAAAGGCTTATTTGCGATAAAACTAGTCGATCAGCGGTGCAGTCGACGGTTCTGTGCCTTTCCCCCTTGAGTTGTCCGCTCAAGGGTACCGGTCTAAAACCCCATAGAAGCCTTACTCTGTTGCACTGTTGTATGCATCATGGTCAAACCTAGTCAAGCTAAAGTGTCATCCGCACGATAGCTTTTAAGATAGCCTTATCCAAAAGCCCACCGGGTTTCCCTAAACCCAAACGGACGCCCTCACGTTCTGTGCATTTATTTGGAGAACTAAATGCTTCCTGCTAATTATTGACGATAAATAGTTGAGTCCGGTGGGGGTAAGGGCCTAACTTTATTTTCTTTGCAGAAAAAATGAGGCACGAAGTCCCCAGATTCGGCATGGTCTCTGAGTTGGTGGGAGGATCTGCACTCTAGCGAAAAAGCTATCGTGAGGAAACACTTGGGTAATCTACCGTCTCTCCAGGAAATCCAGCCTAACAAAATGATAATAGAGGCTCTGGGATCGTGAAAGGTACGTGTTCCGCTTTGGGAACATTGAAATGGCGTCTTTTATAGAAGAGATATGAGGGCTGGCTAACCTAGTATGGGAAACTCCGGGGTTGTTGATGCCTGAGAATCGCACAGGCAAAAGTTTCCTCAAAATGATGGGTCTGAAAAAGGACATGAAATTGGTATGTTTGGAGGATTCGTACATTCCTTTTGACTACTTGTACGAAAGGTATGGCTAGAGCAAATCATGCCATACCTACCATGACGAGTTTTCTATCACCTCTCCGGGACATGTCCATCGCCGAGTGTTCGTGTTTATGGTTTGCTTTTTGGGTTTGATCGTATTCCCGATGAAGAAGGAAAGGATCCATACCAGGCTAGCCATGGTAACTAAGACCATAATGGAAGGGGTAAATGGGCAAGATTTCAGCATTGTGCCCATGATCGTTGCAGACATATATCGGGCCTTAGAAAGGTGTCAACAAGGAGCAAAGCATTTCAAAGGTTGCAATTTATTACTTCAACTCTAGCTCATGGAACATCTCCAAAAAGGCGAATATCGACAGGATATTCACCACAGAATGTGGGATGACCACATCGCTTTCCATCACCCAAAGAGAATGAATTATATCCCTGACATGTTCGCTCAGCCTGAAAGTGCTGAGGCATGGGTTGAGCTTTTAGATAACTTGACTGAAGAACAGGTTCAATGGATGTTTGAATGGTTTCAAACGGATAAGTTCATCATTCGATCCCGAGACGCATCATTTCTGATATTGATTGGTCTAAGGGGCACATACCCTTATGTCCCTCTTCGAGTTATGAGGAAAGCAGGAAGGAAGCAAGTCATCCCTAGGGTCGAGAAGATGAGCCATCTTCGAGCTGACTTTCAAAATAATGACAGTCCTCACAAGTGCCAAGCTCAACACCTGTGGCACTGCAAGGTTATACTTGAGAAAGACACCATCGAGCCAGACAGGTATCACGCTGGTTGTACCCCTTTCTATCTTGGTTGGTTAGAAGAGGATCTGGGTGGTCAGAGCAAGCCGGGGTACGTCCGAGGTCACATGGTTATAGATGAAAGGGCCGAGGCACAAGTCAAATACAACCAACTGCGCAAAAGGATCTAAGAAAGTGAGGATGATCACTACAAGATACATGAGTCCAACAAGAAACTGATCGAGGAATGGAAGGACATGGCTATCAGCGCCAACAAGAGGCTGGGGTACTTGGAACGAGGTATNAGGATGCCTAGCCAAAACCTACCTGTTGCTGGGACTTCGCGAGCTGGGAAAACTGTCCAAGGAAAGCAAGAATGCCGAGTCTGGGGAAGGTCCTTCTGGGACCAAGTAGATAGTGTGTATTTATTTTTATATCAATGTAATAAGGCCAAAGACTATTAGTGACTTTTATTTTTTCGTCTATCATTTTGGGATTTGTCTAATTTTCTTAATCAATAAAATGAGGCATTTAGCGTTTTAAGTTCTCCAAATCAATTTGTCGCTAGGCCTACCTCGGGCACAAAGAGGTTCCCAAATTAGGACACGCTTTCATTTCTGCATTATGTGTCTAAATACCTCAATATTCTTTTCATAATCCTCACTAACTTGGTTACCTTTTTGTTTTTGTTTCTTTTTTTTTCTTTATTATTCCCCTCCCCAAGGTTAGTTTGTGCATTCTGGCATTATCAGCCTATCGCACAAGATCCAAGGGCCCTCCACTTACTCCTCCTCCTAGTCCTCCTAAGGGCAAAGACAAAGGAAAAAGTAAGATGAAAGAGTCCAGCGGCACCAGAAAGGAGAATATGATTGAACGGGTAGAGTCCATTGATGGCCGAGGTATTCAGGTCCTGCATGAGAATATGTCACCACTTGAACAAAAATTGCTGAAGTTTCAGGAAAAACTCGATTAGGTCCGGAATCTGGCCAATTTGTCATTTTCCCTCAACGTCCCTGACGTTAACCTTCCAAATGCTCAAAACCCCGGACCTCCACAAAATATCCCAAGACAAAAAAAACAGCCCGCACCTCACCATCACACCACTCCCCCAAAGATTCAAACTCTCCCGATGCAGTGCAATGCTTGCCACATCTCAAATAACACTCCACTACTCATCCCAGAACCTCAAAACCCCACAAAAGTCCATTTACACACATATAACAATCCCATCTATGTGGAAACCATGACCCACTCCACTCCTCCTATCCC
Organism: Nicotiana knightiana; assembly: GCA_005239525.1. NCBI lineage: Eukaryota > Viridiplantae > Streptophyta > Magnoliopsida > Solanales > Solanaceae > Nicotiana > Nicotiana knightiana. The sequence goes on from ML369476.1 coordinate 92,438, forward strand.
ACAGGCGTCCGAGTCTGACGAAAAGGATTTACCTATCAGAAACCTGGCCGAAGAGCTTAAGAAACTGACCAGCCGAGTCCAGGGTGTTGAAGGAACCAAGGGGATTGAAGGGTTGAATTATGAGGACCTTTGTATCCAACCTGATGTCGAACTCCCCGAGGGGTACAAACCTCTAATGTTCGAAATGTTTGACGGTACTGGTGATCCGAGAGTCCATCTGAGGACCTATTGCGACAAATTAGTTGGCTTGGGAAAGGACGAAAGAATCCGCATGAAGCTATTCATGAGGAGTTTGAAAGGAGACACACTGTCTTGGTGCATCAGCCAAGACCCTAAGAAATGGTCAAACTGGGTAAGCATGGCATCTGATTTCATGGACACGTTTAGATTCAACACAGAGAACGCACCAGATGTGTTCTACATTCAAAATTTGAAGAAGAAACCTACAGAAACCTTTCGCGAGTATGCTACTCACTGGAGGTCTGAAGCCGCTAAAGTCAGACCTGCTCTAGAGGAAGAACAGATGAACAAGTTCTTTGTTCGGGCTTAGTACCCGCAGTATTATGAACGGTTAATGATGGTTGAAGGCCACAAGTTCTCTGACATCATCAAATTGGGTGAGCGGATTGAAGAAGGTATTAAAAGCGGTATGGTTACAAATTTTGAAGCCTTGCAAGCCACTAACAAGGCTCTACAGTCCGGTGGTGTGTCTAAGAAGAGAGACGTGGGAGCCGTAATGGTTGCACAAAGAGCCAAGTCCCCACTCAAATACCAAACCTATCCAACACCTCCACTCACATACCAACCAACCCCAAATTACCAAGCTCCACCACCTTCCTACCAAGCTTCATCACCCACATATCAACCTGCTTCGCCCAGATATCCACAACCCGCTCCTGTCTACCACACTTATAATTCCCAGCCATCCCATTACCAATCACCCCTACACGCCAAAACTTCCCTAGACCTTGTCGCAATTTTGATCGCCGCCCTCCAAAGCAATACATTGCCATAGCCGAGCCCATTGACTAGCTGTATGAGAAGCTCAAAGCTGCTGGTTATGTCACACCTATCTCTGCTGCCACCCCTGAGAACCCTTCTCAATGGTTTAACTCAAACAAATCTTGTGCATACCATTCCGGCATGAAAGGACATACTATCGAAGAATGCCTCTGAAGGACAAAATATAGGCTCTCATTGACAACACGATTATTGTGGCAAAAGACCACGCTCCAAACGTCCGCGATAATCCTCTGCCAGACCATAAGGGTAGAGGTATCCATATGGTTGAAATAGAAGATGATTGGGATCCCGAGGGGTCAATCGGGTTGATCGCAGAAGGCGATGACCCAAAGAAACTCGCAGTCACTCTCAAACCGATCATAGTTCAGATTCATCCATCTGATACCGCTGAGGCGAATATGTCTATACCATTTGAGTTTGAAGCAGCGCCACCTGCAAAGTCACTAGTTCCAATTGAAGTTGAGTTTTTATATCCAGCAAATGCACCGACATCATTCAAGATTGCAGTCTTTCCACCCCGAACACACATCTGTTTGAAGTAAGGATGGCTACACCAATTTCGGCGGCAATGTCAACCACGCCACCCTTCTATTCAAAATCTATCCCTTGGGACTACACAGCCGAGGCAAGAAGGAAAGGCAAGGTCAGGTCTGAGGAAGCAGTCGCAACACAGGGTATGATAAGAACTGGTAGAGTCTACACCCCTGAGCATCTGGCTGAGTCAAGCAAGTAGGCTGCCAACCGACCTCCCCTTATCGAAACAGGTCCCGATGACCTTTGGAGAAAGGTACATGCTAAGGAGTATTCAGTCATCGACCAACTGAACAAGACACCAGCACATATATCCATCCTCTCTCTGCTGCAGAATTCCAAAACACACAGAAATGCTTTGTTGAAAGTGTTGAGTGAAGCATATGTGCCAAACAACATCACTAGTGGGGAAATGACCAATATGGTAAGCTAGGTACTGGAGAGCCATAAAATCACTTTTCATGAGGACGAGCCACCACCTGAAGGAATGGGCACAACAAAGCGCCGCACATCATAGAGCAATGCGAAGATCATTTCATCATAAGAATCTTGATCGATGGAGGTTCCAGTCTTAACATCTATCCGTTGATAACACTCAAGAAATTGGGTAAAGGGCTACATGAGATAAGGGATGGAGTGATCAATGTGAAAGCCTTCGACGGTTCTCAGAGGTCCACCATGGGGGAAATCAATCTATATCTGCAGATGGGACCGACTTGGTTCGAAGTGGATTTCCAGGTGACAGATGTGCCAGAGTCCTACAACCTGTGGTTGGGAGGACCCTGAATTAATGTTGTTGGGGACGTAGCATCAACGCTACATCAGGCAGTAAAATTTGAGTGGAACCACCAAGAGGTGATTATTCATGGTGACGGTAGCAACCCCATTTATAGTCGTCAAACTATTCCGGTGATTGACGGAAAAAGGAAGATAGGCAGAGGAACTTACCACCACATTGAACGAGTCAATGCGATCGACAAGGAAAAGTGGTGGGATAATAAGATTGAGATCATCTTGAACTAGAGAAGATATGAGCCAGGCAAAGGGATCGGTAAGAACCTCCAAGGGATCACGAAGCCCATAAAGCTCAAGGATCATGGCACCAATTTCGGTCTGGGGTATGAGTACACTTGGCAGGAATTCAACGACTGGTCGCCACCTTGGCGCGGTCCCTATTAACCTTTGGAGCAGCCGATACCTCATCTTAAGCAGACTTTCAAGCAAGCCGACACTATTTACGGTTCAAATGAGGAAGAAGCACTTGCATCAATGAGGAGTTTGTTCCTAGACGACGAAGATATGGATTGCTCTGTTGTTCTCGAGGGGGAGAGGGAGGAAGGCCCTTCCATACAGACTGTAATCAAGGGGACATATCTCAAGAACTGATCTATCAAGACAACCAAAGCCCGACGAGCCTCGGAGTAGCAAGGCTAAAACAAGCATTATTTACTTTTTTATTTACTAAATAATTTTCCTTTTCCTGCATTTTTCAATTTCTGCGATAAAGATCTTCAATGTTCAAAACAGTTATTCAATCTATCAAAGCTTCTTATAAATTTCTCTTACGAATCCGATATTTATTGCTATTGTTTTCTCTCATTACTTTATTTATACAACATTACTATTGCTTGTCTTGACGAATTGATGACTGTGACATGCAACGAGACAACGCAGCAAACAAACATTAATTCAGATGAATACGACATACCTGACGAGATTGTCAAAGAAGTTGAGAACTTTGAGAATATACCTAAGTCTAACCTGGATGAGACCAAAGTTATCTACCTGGGGGATTCAAAAAATGTCAAGGAGACTCGCATAAACATTCATTTGTCACCATCAGAAAAGAAAGAATACACAGAGTTTCTAAGAGAGTACGAGGACGTATTTGTATGGTCGTATGATGATATGACTGGTCTAAGTACATATATTGTGGATCACAAACTTCTAACCAATCCAATCTGTCCACTAGTGAAGCAAAAGCTCAGAAAGTTCAAACCCGACATGAGTTTGAAAATCAAAGAAGAAGTTACCAAGAAGATCAACGCCAAAGTTCTCCGGGTAGTGGAGTACCCGACATGGTTAGCCAACATTGTACCTGTGCCAAAGAAGGACGGGAAGGTCAGAGTCTGCGTCGACTACAGGATCTCAACCGAGCCAGCCCGAAGGACGACTTCCCCTTGCCAAATATACACATTCTGATTGATAACTGCGCCAAGCATGAATTACAGTCCTTCGTGGATTGTTTCGCTAGTTATCACCAGATTTCGATGGATGAGGAAGATGCTGAGAAAACGACGTTCATTACGCCGTGGGGAGTGTATTGTTACAAGATGATGCCATTCGGCCTAAAGAATACAGGGGCCACCTACATGAGGGCCATGACCACCATATTCCATGACACGATTCACAATGAGATCGAGGTGTACGTGGATGATGTCATTATCAAATCAAAGAAAGCTGCTGATCACATGGAGAATTTGGGGAAGTTCTTCAATAGATTGCGAAAATACAATCAAAAACTAAACCCCGCGAAGTGTGCATTCGAGGTTCCTGCTGGGAAGTTGTTGGGATTTATTGTAAGCCGCGGGGGAATAGAATTGGATCCGTCAAAAGTCAAAGCCATTCAAGAGCTACCACCACCAAGGAACAAGAAAGATGTGATGAGTTTCTTGGGGAGGCTTAATTACATCAGCCGGTTTATAGCACAATCTACAGTCATTTGTGAACCAATCTTTAAGATGCTAAAGAAGGACGATGCGACTGAGTGGACCGATGATTGTCAAAAGGCTTTTGACAGAATCAAGGAATATTTGTCAACACCGTTAGTCCTAGTACCGCCCGAGCCAGGCAGACCTCTGTTACTCTATCTTGCCGTGTTAGATGGAGCTTTCAGCTGCGTTCTGGGGCAGCACGATGAAACAGGAAGGAAGGAACAAGCTATTTATTACCTCAGCAAGAAGTTCACTCCATATGAGGCTCGGTATTCTCTATTAGAGCGTACCTGTTGTTCTCTAACTTGGGTCGCCCAAAAGCTAAGACATTACTTCTGTGCCTACACAACATATCTCATATCAAGGATGGATCCATTAAAGTACATCTTTCAGAAGCCCATGCCCAATGGCAAGCTAGCCAAGTGGAAAATCCTACTGAGCGAATTTGACATTGTTTACATGACCTCAGAAGGTAGTTAAAGGACAAGCTCTGGCAGACCATCTTGCTGAGAATCCCCTGGACGAAGGATACGAACCCCTGAAAACATATTTTCCTGATGAAGAGGTATCATTCATAGGAGAAGATATTGCAGAATCCTATGATGGTTGGAGGATGTTCTTTGATGGAGCAGCAAACTTCAAGGGAGTTGGTATTGGAGCAGTCCTAGTATCAGAGACCGGTCAGCATTATCCGATATCCGCCAAACTCAGGTTCCCTTGCACCAACAACATGGCCGAGTATGAAGCCTGCTTCTTGGGGCTCAATATGGCCATTGACATGAACGTCCAGGAACTGTTAGTGATCGGTGATTCAGACTTATTGGTACATCAGGTACAAGGAGAATGGGCAACAAAGAATTCCAAGATACTACCGTATCTGCACTACGTATAGGAATTAAGAAAGAAATTCACAAAGATAGAGTTCCGGCACGTCCCCAGAATCCAGAATGAGTTCGCCGACGCATTAGCTACTTTGTCCTTAATGATCCAGCATCCGGATAAGAATTTTATCGGCCCTATTCCTATAAAGGTCCATAATCAACCAGCTTAATGTGCCCATATCGAAGAAGAAGTAAAACGAAAATCCTTGGTTTCATGACATCGATAAGTACTTGGCAAAAGGAGAATACCCCGAGCTCACAAATTCCACTCAGAAACGCACACTTCGGAGATTGTCCAACAATTTCTTCCACAGTGGAGGAATTCTGTATAGGAGGACTCCTGATTTGGGGGTTATTAAGGTGTGTTGACGCAAAAGAAGCATCAAAACTGCTGGAATAAATTCATGCTGGGACCTGTGGCCTACATATGAATGGTTTTGTTTTAGCAAAGAAAATACTCTGAGCTGGTTACTTTTGGATGACTATGGAAACAGACTGCATCCAGTATGTTCGAAAATGCCACCGCTTCCAGATACATGGGGATATGATAAAGGTGCCTCCAAGTGAGCTCAATGCAACCAGCTCACCATGGCCGTTTTCCGCTTGGGGTATGGACGTTATTAGACCAATTCAGCCTGCCGCTTCCAATGGCCACATGTTCATTTTGGTCGCCATTGACTACTTCACTAAATGGGTCGAAGAAGCCTCCTACAAAGCAGTTACTAAGAAAGTCGTGGCCGACTTTGTCCGCGACCGCATTGTTTGTCGATTCGGAGTTCCAGAGTCAATCACCATCGACAATGGTTCTAATCTCAACACTGACTTGATGAAAGCTATAAGTGAAACTTTCAAGATCAAACACAAGAATTCCACAACGTATAGACCTCAGATGAATGGAGCCATAGAGGCCGCTAACAAAAACATCAAGAAGATACTAAGAAAGATGATAGAAATGCACAAGCATTTGCATGAAAAGTTATCATTCGCTTTACTGGGATACCGCACCACTGTCTGCACATCAACAGGGGAAACTCCCTATATGCTAGTTTATGGTACAGAGGCTGTAATTCCTGCCGAAGTGGAGATTCCATCTCTAAGAATTATACAAGAAGTCGAGCTCAACGATGCAGAGTGGGTAAGAAGCCGTTATGAGCAATTAGCCCTCATAGATGGGAAGAGAATGAATGCAGTATGTCATGGTCAACTATGTATGAATAGAATGGCCAGGGCCTTCAATAAGAAAGTCAAGCCGAGACGATTCACACCAGAGCAACTGGTGTTAAAGAAAATCTTTCCACACCAAGATGAAGCCAAGGGGAAGTTCTCTCCCAACTGACAAGGTCGGTACATGGTTCATAGAATGCTGACAGGAGGAGCACTCATACTTGCAGAAATGGACGGAGAACTTTGGCCGAAACCGATCAATTCAGATGCAGTCAAGCGCTACTATTTGTAATCTTTATGCTTTCTCAATGATGTAATTTGAACTACGCCTGAGCTGATTCCCGTTTAAGAGGGGATAAGTAGGCAGCCCTATGGGTTCGGTCACAATTCAATAAAAAATTATTTTTCCCCGCAATTGGAAACTGGGGCAGAATTTTGAGGAGGGCCCTCAAAATTCCGAAGCGAGTAGCAGTCCACAAGCATTCACCCAGTCACCTGGGGTAGTATTTTGAGGAAGACCCTCAAAATTCCGAAGCAAGTTCAGCCAATCGCCGCATGAGCAGCAGTCAGAAATGTCAAACCATCAAAATGGGACAGAATTTTGAGGAGGACCCTCAAATTCTGTAGCAGGAGAGGTTGCAATGTCCCGAGCCGTGTCACGACCGTCGGTTCATCCCAAAATAACTTTTTTTTATTATACATTATGCTTTTATAAAATCATGCATATTTGTTTGTGAAAAAGATTTGTTTAGCAACGCTACCCCAATGACGCAAACAATATCTTCATGATCAAGCAAACGAGCCAAGCAGGGCCAGCAGGAATGTGAACTAACCTTTCCCCTTACAAAACTCACGATCTTTCTTTGGATGCAGGCAAAAAATTGCAAAAGCCCCAAAACATATTATCCGCTCAAAGGACAGACATCGTTCCTCAAACTCGTCACGCCAACACTTATTATCAACACAAAAAATGCTTCATCATGACAATGCTCTACTGCAATTTAACAACCAACTAAGAATTTCTGTTGTCCTTCCTTAAATATTGCATAAGGCTACCTTTCTGCCTTCCGAGACTAAGCGTTGTCTCCATCTGTATTCGCATATTGCATAAGGCTACCTTTCTGACTTCCGAGACTAAGCGTTGTCTCCATCTGTATTCGCATGTTGCATAAGGCTACCTTTCTGCCTTCCGAGACTAAACGCTGTCTCCATCTGCATTCGCATGTTGCATAAGGCTACCTTTCTGCCTTCCAAGACTAAACGATGTCTCCATCTGCATTCGCATGTTGCATAAGGCTACCTTTCTACCTTCCGAGACTAAACGTTGTCTCCATCTACATTCGCATATTGCATAAGGCTACCTTTCTGCCTTCTGAGACTAAACGTTGTCTCCATCTGTATTCACATATTGCATAAGGCTACCTTTCTGCCTTCCAAGACTAAACGGTGTCTCTATCTGCATTCGCATATTGCATAAGGCTAAATTTCTTCCTTCCGAGACTAAAGGATGTCTCCATCTGGATTCACATATTGCATAAGGCTACATTTCTGCCTTCCGAGGTTAAACGCTACCTCCATTTACTTCTCAAAAAGCAACCAATGCCTCTAGCATTATTTACTGCGCTTTCCTTTTGGGCTAAGATTTGCCCCTTTAATTCGCAAGGCTAAGCTCTGCCTTGTTAGCATCATAATATTGCATCTTCATGGGCTAAAATATCTCCAACTTATCCAAAGGCGTCATCGTTCAGAGGCACCATCTTCATGGCCCGAGAACACCATGTCATGGCCTGATGATATCTTTTATCAGTTTGCATATCATTATTCAAAGGCGTCATGGTTCGGAGGCACCATCTCCATTCCCGAGAACATCATTTCATGGCCTGCGAATCCTGCATCAAGAAATTCATGACCCAGGACATCATGGTCTAAAGACGTCATCCTTAACCGTCGAAAGACAACATTCATAGTCCAACGGGAAATTTCACCATGTTTAAATTACGAACGATATTTTTGTATTACTCATTTGCAGGTAACCCGACAAGCAACAACCATCATGGCAGGCGCGGTCCTGTCCCAGTTCTCCTAACTACCCCGTAAGCCGCTTGTTCACCCAACCTTGCACTTTGCGTCCACCCTTATAAAACTTCATCGGTATACTTCACCGGTGGTTCCTGAACTACATACGACATGATTCCTTTAAAACCAGGGATATGTAGGCAGCTCAGAGACCAGGGTGCGGCCCGAATCTTTCAAGATATTCCCACTCGGTCAAATTGGCCATCATATATTTACCCGACAACTCTTCCATCCTTCCCGGGTAAAGAGGGGCAGTTGTTGATACCCAATTTTTCCTCAAAACTATTTTTTAAACTTGCATATATACCTTAAAAATCATTTTTTATAATAATTGGTATTTTCCATAATTTTCTACATTTTTATCAATTTATTTTCTAATTTATTCAGTACTTTACATCCAATAATTATTCATAAATTGCATTACAAATAATTTCAAAATATTTCTTAGCTCAATATATCATTTTTAATCCTATTAGGATTTAGTTATTTCACAAATTAGCCAATTTGACATTATTTGGCTATAATTACAATAATTTTGCAATTATAGCCTAATTGTACATTTTATGCTATTTTAATTCAATAATTAGTCGTTTTATATTTTACATACTAGTTAATTACCTTAGTTTCACCTATTTAGCCTTCATTTCATTTTATGTAATTGTTAGCTATTTTTATTAATTATTTATCTATTTAATTAGGTATTTGACAATTAGCCCCTTTCTATTTAAGTTATAGCCTAATTTAATCTGACCCCAACCCAATTGAAACCAGCCCAAGACCCAATCGAATTAACCCAAGACCTCACGACCAATCCATTGAAATCACACTACCCAATCCTATGTGTAATCTGGACCGTTGATCAAATTTGATCAACGACCCAGATTCACTCTTACCATTAATAACCCTAAAGACTACCCCCTCCCATCCTCATTTTCCCCCGTCTCACTTCTCTCACAATCCATCTGGTTCTCTCTAGGTTCTCTCTATAACCTTCCATATCCCACCCCCTCTGATGGACTCCGTCCATTTTCTCCGGCCACCTCCCTCGCCGGAAGCTATGTCCTCTCACACTCTCCTAGCCTCTACTTCACCCCACGCCGGTTTGATACTACCCTGAGGTCCTCAGGTGAACCTGGAGCGGTTCAACTCCCACGCATGGTCCTTCACGCCATTTTTCGGCCACCTCCGACCGTTCGAGTAAGATCTATGACTTTTGGGGTTTAAACCAATAATGTTTTTGAGGTTTTCTTATCTTTCTGGGTTCTCTTTGAAACCCTAACTCTTAAAACTCCCCGATTCTTTTAGATCTATGATAGATCTGTGTATACTTTAACCTATTTCGTTGTTTTCTCAAAGATTTTCAGATATTCTCTAAAAACGACTCCTCGTTTTCAACTAGGGTTTCATGACCCCGTTTTAAAATGATTTTCCTATGATTTCTCAATATTATCTTAGGGTCTCTACTGTGTTCTAGTGTTTTATTTAAGCTTCTCTCCTTTATCTGGCCCGTTGTGATGAAATCCCTAATTTTCTAGTCCGAAACCCTAAGTTCCTGACTTTGTCTTTGATATTGTTTGCATATGTATGAACTTTATGATTATCTAATGTTTTACCCTATGTTGTTTATCTATGTCTTTGATTCTTTCCTTTCTTTTTCGCTTACATTGCTGTTTATCCCATAAGTTCATGTGAATCCCTAATTTCATATGTTTTCACTAATAGGGTTTCTGACTTCTTGCTTGTTATTTATTCAATTCATGTTAATCTTCTTTAATTGATGTTATTACTGTTCGAATCCCTGATTCTATTTTACTTTGTTAGGGTCCTGATTTATCATTTGAATCCCTGATTCCTTGTGATTTGAAAAACCTTAATGATTTCTTATGGGATATTCTTACTAATTTCCGACCTTTAACTTATTTCTTACCTTGCATGGTTGATTTACTGTTAATTGATCCCTGTTTCCTTAATTAAAATCTGATGAACCTAGTCTCAATTTCATACTTGTATTGGGTTGAAATTGTTTCCTTATATGGTATATGCATGGGAACTTTCCTTATTTTCTATTTGCCTATTAGCCGTTTGAATTTAACCATTTCAATCAAGGGATACTTATGATGATTCACACTGTTTGAATATTCCTTAGGCTATATATGGTCCCTTTCCTTATTTGTTACTCACCGTTTGAATAAATCCCTTATTGGCTGATTTCACTAGGATTAATACTAAGTTCCATAATTGTTAATTGATTCTGATTTTTACCTTACTTTAACCCTGCTTTCAAAAACTATATATAGGAATGCTCTTCTCTCATTTTTAGACAGAACTGATCTGTTCAACTCTCTCTCACACACAAATAAAAAATCTCTGCTCTCTCTTCTGTGCTAGCTACTACTATTCTAAGTTAGTCGGCTGCAAGCCAAGGCTAACTATTGTGCATCTCCTACTTCCTGTTTGTGTTACTAGTTTCCTCACTTCACTTGTATGTTCTAATTTATATTTCAGTCCTCAAACCAATATGTTTCTATCACTGTTGTAATTCAGTGTGTTTCTAATTTGCTTTTACTACATGTACCTAGGATCCTGAACTCCCCTCTGCATGTTAAGATAAGCCTTACTTGTTTATGACCAACATGTTTTTGTATACTTAGCACCTGCTTTCTTACATGAATCTCCATGCCTATGACTGGTACATTAGTTTAATCACGGTCTTAGTTGTTTTGGTGTTAATCTAACCTAATACTTTACTGTACCCCTAATCCGCTGGACCCTTAGGAGCTTCTGATGGTATGCCTATATGTGTGTCTGCCTGCTACATGTTTGCTCTCACATGCTCTGTATTTGTCCCTCAAATCCCATTACCCCTGTTTGTGATTGTTGGACTATCCCTGGTCCGTTTTGTGATGTTGAACTTTTATTCCAATCAAGTTTCCCTCTTCAAAAACTGTTTTCTTACTTACCCTTTCTCAAAACTATTTTCTTACTTAAACCATTTTAAAAATAAAAATCACTCTCACATATACTCTTAGAAGTCTAGGTTCTGCCTCTTCTGTGCGAGCTTTGCCTTGGGACCCTTGAGCTCCCTCTGAACTTTGACACATAGAGGCTGGTCATTTCACACTGCACTTACTCTTTTGGCTATGAAATTTGGGTGTGAGCACTGCCCGGGAGCCCTTGAGGTCCTTAGGGAACTCTGACACACCCGAATTATGAGAAGGTTGTTAAATAATACCTGGCATTGAGGACTTGGAGACTTGAGCTTATTCTGTAGTCTCCCTATAGTTAACTTCTTATTTTTCTTCTATTTCAGTTGTGTAATTCGCATTCAATGGCCTGTAATAATTATGTGTAAACAACTCTGGGGTCGGATAGTGAAAAATAGGTAGGTGATATGCATGCTGTAGTATAATTAAGGGTAGAGACCATGTTTTCTAGGTTTATTATCTCTCTATGCGCAATAGTAGCCATGTTTAGGAACACCATACCATGCATTAGATATCATGCTACTTAGGATTTATGTGTATTCAACATCTCATGTCCACACTTAGAAATCCTGCCTATAGGATAAATAATTGCAATAAAATAAGTTGTTATTATGTGATTTTGCCTATGTTCTGAAATTTCACTAGAAGTACTGTCTTAGGATAAATAAGTTGTAATCATGCCTCATCATGCCATACACGTAGAGATCCTGTTCTAGGTGAATAACCATTAAAATCTGTCACCTATGCTATTCCTGAAATTGTGCATAATGCTATGATTCTATGTGCATTTAGAAATCCTGTTCAAGTTATTACGCATCATGCTGCATTAGATATCATGCTATAGGATCGTATCTATTTAACTGCATTTAGTCTAAACACATCACAGTCCCCTTTTCTCAGCAACTAGTAATTAGTCTTTGTACATCTTCACACCTAGAATCTCATGTTATTAGCTAAAACAACTTAGAGTCATTAACCAATCTAAATAACTGTTGCATGTTATCCAACACTTAGGCAAACCTTAGGTAATTAACTTAAAAAAGATAAAATCAGAAATGTCTTTATGATCATGTTTAGCTGCCAGCATTCCTAAAACCAGTATGCAAGCCTGATTAAGACTTCCTCTCTCTAAGTTATGCAATAATCTGTCTATCAACTAGATACCATGTTTTAGGATTCTGAATTAATATGAACCTTAATTGTGTATGAGACATGCTGCTTATGTATACTGTGTGTGGAGGAGTATTTGAGCCTTTATCTGTTTTCTATGATTTCCTTTATCTACAGTCCTACTTGTTTTGTTATCTGTCGCCTTAGAATTTTACCTTTAAAACCTGAGGGTCTGCCTAGTACTTCCTTTTAGGATAGAAGTCCTAATTTCCTCTGGAATTGATAGGAATGGACGGGTAACAGCATGCAATATGGGTCGAGACCAACACTCGTTTTAATAACCTTACGGTGGGAAAGGTACAATATGGATATGGTGATCGGTGCGCTAATACCACGTGTAGCCCCTCTTCGAGGAGTGATTACCGGGTATTGCATTGATGTGATCCATATTATTAACCTAGGACACCTTTATATGCTAGCTCGTCATTCCTTTTCAAAGGCTAATCTTCTTTACTGTTTTTCTAAACATATACATGTTTAAAACTTAAATCCCGTCTTATTTGAGCCTTTACTTGTTATTTTCTAGTTGTACAAATTCACGAAACCATTTGGCCGGGAACCACACTTGTGGATCCTGAGGGGTGCCTAAAACCTTCTCCTTAGGATAATTTCAAGCCCTTACCCAAATCTCTGGTTAGCAACGTAGTTATAATTGAACCCCTTAGGTGCCCTAACGCACCGTTAAAATCGTTAGGTGGCGACTCTTCAAAATCTGCAAACCCCTTTCCCAAAAGGAAAGATTTATCCCAACCAATGTCATAAACCCGATATTCCACGAGGAAAAAAAGGGGTGCGACACCCAGGCGACGAACGACCAAGGTGAGCTTGTTGCATTGAGCTCATTTGGGGGTACCTTTATCATATCTGCATGTACCTGACATTGATGGCAGTTTCGGACATATTGGATGGAGTCCGTTTCCATGGTCATCCAGAAGTAACCGGCCCTGAGTATTTTCTTTGCTAAGACAAAACCATTCATGTGTGGGCCACAGGTCCCAGCATGTATCTCTTCAAGTAGTCTGGAGGCTTCCTTTGCATCGACACATCTTAATAATCCCAAGTCGGGAGTTCTCCTGTATAGGTTTCCTCTGCTGAGAAAGAAATTGTTGGACAATCTCCGGAGCGTGCGTTTCTGAGTGTGATTTGCAAGCTCTGGGTACTCTTCCTTTGACAAATATTCCCTGATGTCGTGGAACCATGGTCTTCTGTCTGCTTCTTCTTCAATGTGGGCACAGTATGCTGATTGGATATGGATCTTTACTCGAATATGATCAATGAAGTTCGTATCTGGTTACTGTATCATGGATGATATAGTGGCCAATGCATCGGCAAACTCGTTCTGATTTTGGGGACGTGCCGAAATTCTGTCTTTGTGAATCTTTTCCTCAATTCTTGCACATGGTGCAGATATGGCAATATCTTGGAATTCTTGGTAGCCCATTCTCCTTGTACTTGGTGTATTAGTAGATATGAGTCACCAATTACTAGCAACTCCTGGATACTCATGTCAATGGCCATATTGAGCCCTAAGATGAAGGCCTCATATTCTGCCATATTGTTGGTACAGGGAAATCTGAGTTTGGTAGATACCGGGTAGTGTTGACCTATTTCTGATATCAGGACGGCTCCAATGTTGACTCCTTTGAAATTGGCTGCTCCGTCGAAGAACATTCTCCACCCGTCATAGGGTTCTGCAATGTCTTCCCCTATGAATGACACATCTTCATCGGGAAAATATGTTTTCAAGGGTTTGTATTCTCCTCCCACGAGGTTCTCGGCAAGATGATCTGCCAGTGCTTGCCCCTTGACCGCTTTCTGAGTCACATAGACAATGTCGAGCTCATTCAACAGGATTTGCCATTTGGCCAGTTTGCCAGTGGGCATGGGTCTGAAAGATATATTTCAAGGGATCCATCCTTGATATGAGATATGTTGTGTAGGCACAGAAGTAATGCCTTAGCTTCTAGGCTACCCAGGTTAGAGCACAGCAGGTACGTTCCAGTAGAGAATACCGTGCCTCATGTGGAGTGAACTTCTTACTCAGATAATAGATAGCCTGTTCCTTTCTTCCTGTCTCGCCGTGCTGCCCCAGAACGTAGCCAAAAGCTCCATCTAATACTACAAGGTAGAGTAGCAAGGGTCTACCTGGCTCTAGCGGGACCAAGACTAGTGATGTTGACAAGTATTCCTTGATTCTGTCGAAAGCTTTCTGACAATCATCGGTCCATTCGGCGCAACATCTTTCTTCAGCATCTTGAAGATTGGTTCACATATAACCATGGATTGGCCTATGAATCGGCTGATGTAGTTAAGGCGTTCCAAGAAACTCATCACATCTTTCTTGTTCTTTGCCGATGGGAATTCTTGGATGGATTTGACCTTTGATGGGTCCAATTCTATTCCTCGGAAGCTAACGACGAACCCAAGAAATTTCCCAGCAGGAACTCCAAACGCACCCTTTGCGGGGTTTAACTTCAAATTGTACTTTCACAGCCTGTCGAAATTTTTTCTAAAATCTGCTGTATGGTCAGTGACTCTCTTCGACTTGATGATGACGTCATCCACATACACCTCAATTTCTTAATGTATCATATCATGGAACATAGTGGTCATAGCTCTCATATAGGTGGCCCCAACATTCTTTAAGTCGAATGCATCTTATAGCAGTAAACTCCCCACGGCGTGATGAAAGCTGTTTTCTCAGCATCTTCTTCTTCCATCCAAATCTGATGGTATCCGGAAAAACAATCCACAAACGACTGAAGTTCATGCTTTGCAAAATTGTCAATCAATATGTGTATGTTCGGGAGAGGAAAATCATCCTTCAGACTGGCCCGGTTGAGATCCCGGTAGTCGACACAAACTCTGACCTTTCCATCTTTCTTGGGTACTGGCACGATGTTGGATAACCATGTCGGATATTCAACTACCCTGAGAACCTTGGCGTTGATTTGCTTGGTAACTTCCTCTTTGATTTTTAGACTCATATCGAGCTTGAATTTTCTGAGCTTCTGCTTTATCGACGGGCACATTGGATTGATTGGTAACTTGTGAGCCACAATGGATGTACTTAGACCAGTCATGTCATCGTACGAACATGAAAATATGTCTTCATACTCTTTCAAGAATTGTGAGTATTCCACTTTCTCTGATGGCGATAGATGAATGCTGATGCGAGTTTCCTTGACAGTTTCTGAATCTCCCAGGTTGACTATCTCGGTTTCGTCCAGATTGGACTTAGGTCTATTTTCAAAATCCTCAACTTCTCTGATAATTTCATCGGGTATGGTATCTTCTTCCTCTGAATCACTGTCCTTTTGTTGCGTTGTCTCATTGCATGTCACAATCATTGGTTCATCAAGACAGGAAATATTAATGTTGTAAGATAAAATAACGAGAGAAAATGATAGTAAATGAATACAGATTCGTTGAAACATAAAAGTGATTTTTGAATGTTTTAGAACATTGGAGATT
The DNA here is from genome assembly GCA_005239525.1 of Nicotiana knightiana. Lineage (NCBI taxonomy): Eukaryota > Viridiplantae > Streptophyta > Magnoliopsida > Solanales > Solanaceae > Nicotiana > Nicotiana knightiana. Next base: position 108,455 of record ML369476.1, read on the forward strand.
TTATTGGAAAATAAAAAAAATGGAAATGCGGAAAAGGAAATCATTAGCAAAATGAAATAAACAACGCATTGTTCAACCTTGCTACCCCAGGACTCGTCGGGCCCTGGATGGTCTGACAGTCCAATTCTTGAGAAACGACCCCTTGCTCACAATTTGGATGGTAGGGCTTTCCTCTTCCTCCTCCTCAAAAACAACACAACAGTCCATGTCACCATCTTCCAGGAATAAATCTTTCAAAGCTGCTAGAGTTTCTTCTTCTTCTGACCCCCATATGATATCAGCTTACCGGAAAGTCTGCTCCAAATGTGGTATAGGTTGTTCCAATGGATATTAGGGACCGCGCCATGGTGGCGACCAGTCTTCGTACTCTTTCCAAGTGTATTTGTATCCCAGCCCAAAAGTGGTGCCATGGTGCTTCAACTGTATTGGTTTGAAAATCCCCTGAAGATTCTTACCGAGTCCTCTACCAGGCTCATATCCACTCCAGTTCAGTATGCTTTCGATCTGACTGTCCCACCATTTGTCTTTATCCACTGCATTGACCCTTTCAATATGGTGGTAGGTTTCTCCACCCATCCTTCTTCTACCTTCAATCACCGGGATGGTGTGACGACCATAGATAGGATTGCTTCCGTCTCCATGGATGATCACTTCCTGGTGGTTCCATTCAAATTTTACAACCTGATGCAATGTTGATGTTACAGCCCCAACGACATGTATCCATGGGCGTCCCAACAACAGATTATAGGATGTCGATATGTCTATCACTTGAAATTCAATTTCGAACCATGTAGGTCCCATCTGTAGACAAAGACGGATTTCGCCGATGGTAGACCTCTAAGAACCGTCGAAAGCCTTTACATTCATAGATCCTTCTTTGATCTCGTGTAGTCCCTTGCCCAACTTATTGAGTGTTGTCAATGGACAGATGTTGACGCTGAATCTACCGTCGATCAGAATCCTGGTGATGAAGTAGTCCTCACATTGCACAATGATGTGTAGTGCTTTTTTGTGACTTAGCCCTTCAGGTGGCAGCTCGTCCTCGTGGAAAGTGATCTTGTGACTCTCTAGTACTTGACCTATCATATTGGCCATTTCTCCACTAGTTATGTTATTTGGCACATATGCTTCGTTCAACACTTTCATCAAAGAATTCTTGTGTGTCTCTGAATTCTGCAGCAATGACAGAATGGACATCTGGGCTGGAGTTTTGTTCAGCTGATCGATGACCGAGTACTCTCGGGTCGGAACCTTCCTCCAAAGATCATATGGGCCTGTCTCAATGATGGGTGGCCTATTGGAAGCATTCTTGCTAGACTCTTCCAAGTGTTCATGTGTATAGACCCTGCTGGTCCTTATCATCCCCTGTGCAGCACCAGCTTCCTCTATCTTGACTTTACCTTTCCTTCTTGCTTCAGCCGCGTAATCCCAAGATATAACTTTGTTGTTGAAAGGTGGCGTGGCTGACACTGTCATTGTGATTGGTGCAGCTACTTTCACTTCAAATGGAATGGGTGCTTTAGTCGGTGGCATAACTTCAACCTCGAACGACAAATGTGTGTTTGCAGGTGGTGCCGTTTCAAGCTTGAATGGGAGTAATGCAGTTACCTCGACGTCTCTGGATGGCTGAATCTGGACTATGATGGGATTAAGAGTGACTGTTGGCTTCTTTGGGTCATCACCTTCTATGATTAACCCGATCGACCCCTCTGGGTCCCAATCTTCTTCTATCTCTATCATGTTGACACACCTATGGTCTGGAAGCGAATTGTTGCAAACATTGGGAGAAACTTCTTTCGCCTGGATGACCTTGTTATCGGTCATAGACTGGATCTTATCCTTCAATGAGCGACATTCATCAATTGTATGCCCCTTCATGCCGGAATGGTATGCACAGGTCTTGTTTGGATTGACCCATTGGGATGGATTTTCAGGGGTTATAGCAGGGATACGAGTGACATAACCAGTAGCTTTTAATATTTCATACATCTGGTCAATAGGTTTAGCAATGGCAATGTATTGTTTAGGAGGTCTGCGATCAAAGTTGGGTCGAGGTCTCGGGAAATTTTCGCGAGCAGGGGGTGATTGGAAGTGAGATGGCTGAGAGTTGTAGGTATGATAAACAGGAGCTGGTTGGGAATGTCTGGGGGAAGTAGGCTGATATGTAGGCGGTGGAGATAACTGATATGTTGGTGGAGGTGCTGACTAATAGGTGGGAGATGGTGCTTGATAGGTGAGCGGGGAAGTTCTGTATACCAATGGGGATTTGGGTCCCTGCGCAACCATTACCGTTCCTGCATCTTTCTTCTTCGATATACCCCCAGACTGCAAGGCTTTGTTGGTGGACTGTAGGGATCAAAGTTAGTGACCATTCCACTCTTGATACCTTCTTCAATTCTCTCACCCAGCTTGATGATGTCAGAGAACTTGTGGTTTTCAATCACCATTATCCTCTCATAATACCGCGGGTCTTGTGCCCGGACAAAGAATTTGTTGATTTGTTCTTCTTCTAGGGCATGCCTGACCTTGGCTGCTTCAGATCTCCAGCGAGCGGCATACTCGCGAAAAGTTTCGGTGGGCTTCTTTTTAAGGTTCTGGATGTAGAACATGTCTGGTGCATTCTTCGTGTTGAACCTAAATCGATCCATGAAGTCTGATGGCATACTTACCCAGTCGGACCACTTCTTAGGGTTTTGGCTGATGTACCAAGATAAAGCGTCTCCTGTGAGGCTCCTCATGAACAATTTCATGCGAATCTTCTTGTCTCTCCCTATTCCAACCAATTTATCACAATAGGTCCTCAGATGGACCCTGGGATCACCTGTACCATCAAACATTTCGAACTTAGGAGGTTTGTAACCCTCCGGTAGTTCAACATCAGTCTGTATGCAGAGATCTTCGTAGTTCAACCCTTTGACTCCTTTGCTTCCTTCAACGCCCTGAACTCGACTAGTCAGCTCCTTGAGTTCCTCGGGCAAATTCTTAATGAACGTATCCTTCTCACTGGATTCAGGTGTGTAAGCAATGTGTTGGGTGGAGTGAGGTAGAGTGTCCACGCATATGGGGTTGTTCTGATGACTTGGTGTTTGAGCATAGAGGTGGTCACTTGTGGAGTCCTGTGGTTCAGGGATAATCAACGGAGTTTTTATAGGAGCGTGGAAAGTGTTGTGCTGGTGCTGTGGTGGGATGATTTTTTTTCCGGTGGAGTTGTATGATGATGAGTTGTGGAAGGGTTCTGTTTGTTTGGGGTGTTCTGAGGAGGTATGGGATTTTGAGTGACATCTGGGACACTGAGTGAGAAGATAAGTTTGCCAAGTTCCGGACATGCTCAAGCTCCCCTTGGAGTTTCAACAACCTTTGCTCGAGTTGGGACATAGCATCATTATGAACCTGAGTACCTTGATTGTCAAGAGCTTCTGTTCGTTCCACTGGTGTTGTGTTTTCCTGTCTGATGTTGCCCAAATCTTCCATTTTGCCTTTGCCTTTGCCTTTAAGTGGACTAAGAGGAGGAGGAGGTGGAGGGCCCCTGAATCTTATGTGATATGATGATGATGCCAGAATGCACGAACCAACTTTTGGGGAGGGGAATAATCAAAAGAGAAACAAAACAAAAATAAAAGGTAGCCAAGTCAGTGAGGATCATGAGAAAATATTGCAGTATTTAAACACATAGTGCAGGAATAAAAGCGTGTCCGAATTTGGGAACCTCGTTGTGACAGAGGTAGGCCTAGCGACAAGTTGATTTTGGAGAACTTAGATGCAAAAATGCCTCATTTCATTAATGTAAAAATAGACGATCCAAAACGACACTAAAATAATGAGCAGGAAATAAAGTCACTAATGGCACTTGGCCTTATTACATTGGTAAAAGCAATGAAAAGGGAACCTAGACTACTTAGTCCCCGAAGGACCTTCCCCAAGCTTGGTCTTCTTGGTTCTGTCAATCAGGTTCCCCAGGTCGTGCATGCCTAACAGCAGGTATACCCTTGCTAGATGGCCCTTGTGAGCATGTGATTTTTACTCGCCGTATTGTCCTATAAAAATCCCAATAAATCAATTGATTTTATGAATATTGATTGATTTTTCAGTAATTAATTGTGAATTATCTGCATTGCTTGCATATCCATAATTCATCTTCCAAAATCATTGAAATTTTGCATTATGAAGTTATTGGTTATAATTAATTAAATGGTAGACAAATGACGAGTATTTAACGTAATGTAGTTTTTAATAACTAATTACTACAAAAATTAATCATCTTTTATTCGATAAAACACAAGTTGAATTAAGAATATAGAATTGGTCGTGTCATTCTTGATTAATCTGTAAATAAATAAGGTTTAAGTTAATTACTACATTCCTTGGATTAAATTAGATTTGAATTTAACTAATCTAATTGATTTTAGTTAATTAAAGGGGTTTAAAATCGGACCTGGGCCAAAGCTACCCAGGCCCAAATCCCTTCTCTATACACAATACACTCCAAGCCCAAACCCCTTAACCCGGCCTGTCCCCCGTAACAACCAAACAACACCGTTTCGTCCCATCAAACCCCAGTCGTTGGATCATTTCGATCCAATGGTTCCGAACCCCACACCCCTAAACTATATATATGTCCAAACCACACCCCACCCCCTCATTTCACCAAAGCCTCACACCACACCCCCCCTGTCCGTCTCTCTCTCATCTCTCTTAAACCACAAACCCTAGCCGCCACCCTCCACCCACCGGAAATCGCCTCTGACGGCGGAGCTTCTCTAAAGACCACCAAAACTTCACCAGGTGATCCCTACGGTCTCCTCAATCCCGTCCCAACATTTATTTTCACAAAAGATCGCCCAGTTAGGAGTAATTTCAGATCTGAAATTTACGGAAACCTTAAATCGTGCTAATGGAAACTCCAAGCGGCTCTGTGACTCAAACTCACATGAGTCGATGGCTCTTGACAAGAGCCGTCGATTCATGTGAGTGAGGGTCACTTATGGAGGTCGCCGTAATCCGGCCTAACTCCGGCTAGTTGCCGTAGTTCGTCCAAACCCCTCAAACGGGTATCCCCACTTCCTTTCTACATATTTCTTGATTTGTTAGCATAAATAGGCCCTAGTTATTCACTGTCTTCCTTTGATTTCTTTTTCTTCTTCTTTGATCTGTTCATGTTTTTCATTGTTTAGTTTAAAGTCCCAAATGCATTTAGTTTAGGTTTTT
>ML369479.1:0-24499 GCA_005239525.1 Nicotiana knightiana
GTCAGGAAGGAGATTCATCCAAGTCACTTAATATTTGGGTGATAGATTCCTCCTTATTACATTCATTGTCATTATATGCATTTATTCTCTACACATTTTACTGCAGTCATTGACAATCATTAGGCACATTTTGCTTACATTTAATATTATTGGACGTAGTCCAATCTTATTTACACATTGGATCTCCAGATCTAGTAGTCATTAACTTTAACTGGGATTCACCCTCTATTTTACTTATCAATTTGTTTTAAGAAAATGTTAATACTTTTTTGGTAAAACAATTAATATGGCCGATAAGAAGTAGCAATAGTAAAATCATGTCCAAATAAAAGGTATTCTGACAGTAACTTAGCAATTAATATCGAAGATATGAGATAATATCTAATGAATAGCGTATTGGACTTATTATTATTGGCATATGGATAATGAACTAAATATAAAGTATAAAAATTTCGGATTTTTGGATATCCAAAAATTCGAAGTACCAAATACAATATCCAATCCAAAATCCAAAAAATAAAAATTAAATCCAAAATCCAAACCAAAAATCCAAAAAATAATTGAATTTCAATTTGGATTTCGGGTTTGCCCAAACTGTGCCCACCTCTAAAATTTTATGACAAACGGGACCTTAGATAATACTTATCACTTTGCTATGACTTTCATATTCATTTTTTGGCGTTTATGGGTCATGCAATGCGAATATTATACCCACTTTTTTCTTGTGAATTAATACATGCTAATTTAGTATAAAAAAAAACTTACGGATCCAATTGGCCTGAAATTTAGGAAACGGTCTGGTGACCAATACTCATCACTTTGCCATGACTTTCGGGCTCATTTTCTTACCTTTAAGGGTCTTGCAACATGAATTTATGATTATATTAACTTTTCTTGTGTATTATTATATGCTAATTTTATAAAAAAAGAGTTAATGGACTCCGATTAATGAAAGTTTGTAGATTTATAAGAAACGACCTAGTGACAAATATTCATTGCTTCTTCATTATTTTTTGATTCATTTGTTGGTGTTTCGTGGTCATCCTACACGAATTTATGATTATATTTACTTTTTGTGTGTGTTAATGTACATGCTAATTTGTAGATTTTTTTTGACGGACTTCGATTGGCCCAGAGGCCGCTCAATGGCATTAGTAGCCTAAAGTTAAGCCGTAATAAGACGCCTTAAACTTGTTCAATAATTTTAGATATTTTTATTTAAGGTTTATTCCTTTTGCTTTTTGAGATGCAATTTAATATTTGACGATGTACCCAACCCATTTAGTCTTTGTTAAAATATTACTAACTTTTGATAAGATTTATTAAGTTTAATTTTAATTTCTTTTTCACGTGACCGTTAGTATAATTTACTATAGATCATTGTCTCTCAAAGTTACAATCATGTGAAAATTTATATTTACAAAGGCAAATATATTACATCTTCCATGTAGCTATATATTTACAAAGATGATAAACAAATTAACTGTAGTTTTTTACGATCTAATTAGCTTGAAGAGCACCTACAAATATCTTGAAAGAAAATATTTTATAAAGTTAAAATTTGTAAATAAAATTGGTTCAAGTAGGAGGGAAAAGAACTAAAAAGTAAGTACAGATTTAATTACCTTTCACTTTCATTAGAATTTTCTTAACCAACTACAAAAAAAAAAAAGACCACATAATAAATACAATAAACATTTAAATTAAATATAAGAAGAGCAGTTTTGGGGCCTCTAATTTTGTGAGGTCTAGAGTTACCGCTTTAGTGATACAGGGGTTAAGCCGCTTCTGGATTGACCTGAAATTTCGTAGGTCCATTAGAAACGACTTAGTGATTAATATTCATTATTTCACCGTGATTTTTTGGTTCATTTTTTTTGCGTTTCGAGGTTATGCAATACAAATTTATGATTATATTCACTTTTTTCGTTGTGTGTTATACATGCTGAATTTTTAGAATATTTTTGACGGATTGCAGTTGGCCTAAAAAATTTTTAGTTCCATGGAAAATGACCTAGTGATCAATACTCATCACTTCGCCATGATTTTCACAAATTCATTTTTTGGCATTTCGAGATCATGCAAGACAAATTTATGATCATATTCACTTTTTCATGTGTACTAGTACTTGTTGATTTTTCCATTAAGACACTATCTCAATTTCTTCCATTCATTTCAACTTATTTGACACTATCTCATTTTGAAATATTTTAAAATGTACCAATTTATATGACAATCCATTGGTATACCCTCTTTGTGAACATAATGCGCCTAAACTTGCATCAGATTTTAAGTTTCAACTTTGTACGAAACATGTTTAAACAACTATAATTACATATAAACAGGGCGTATTTAGATTAAGAGATGTGAGTTCACGTGAACTTACAATCCTCTTCCTAAGTCATGTATAATAATGTTAAATCTCTTTAAAATTATTTGAATTCATGTCCGTGCACCCAAGGTCAAAGACTCTTATCGTACAATAATTATTGAGAGAAACTCTATAAGTGAAATTGGTAGTTCAAATTTCACTCCGGACGGTCTTGTTTTCAATATGAATTGTAGATATATATGTGAAAATCACTAAAATTGAAAATATAAAATTTAAAAAGAATATAATTTTGAACCTATATTTTCAAAGTGTTATGGATTTATGGTAAGAGCTTAAAGTTAAACACGTCAAATATAAATTTTAATCCATTTCTTCACAATAGTACACCTATCCTCTTAATATCTCGGATCCGCCATTGCATATAAACATCCTTAAAATTCCAATCGTAACGCAATTACTTTGAGTTGTTACAAACATATAGCCATATACCAACATTTCTTATTAATATATGTCAATTCATTTGCGAAAATAATTATTAATTTAGAGAAACAAATAGAAATGTTTTATGTGTTATTAATCAGAGTCAACTTTTCTTTTTCCTAACTACGTGATCATGTCAAATAGTAGTAGCTCTTTTTTTCTTTGCTTCATCATCCTCTGTTAAAACAACAGTGTAAAAGTTAAGATTTGGGGGGATTACATCAATCAATCTATCGAAGGCTTCATCCCTCAACAGCAAAGTTAAGATTTTTTTCACTTTTCTCCGGAAAATTTTTCACTTTTTTTTCGAAAGTATTTCGTCATAAAACTTTCAATTTTCACTTAAAGATGAATTTTGGAATTTTTCAAAAATTTAAAAAACTCCAAAAAACTATTTTTCAAAGTTTAAACTCAGATCACCCACAAAACTTAAAAAACAACCCAAATTTATATTCATGTCAAAACACAACTCTAATCTTCAAATACCATTTTCATTTGAAAAAAAATTCATTTTTTTTTTTGGGGGAATTTTACAATTCTTATGTCCAAATGCCCACATAGTATTAGCAAACATGATCTTTTAAAATTTAAAAACAATACATTTTCAGCTTCCAAGTAGGACAGACTCAACCTAGTGGAGAGAATTTTATTTTTATTCTAATTCTAATATTTGTAGAGATTTTGTTAATTACACATAATACAACAGTGTTTACTTCAGCTGATACCTCAGTTTCAGTTTATGTGAATCTATTTTCTTTATTGTCCGTTTAAAAAAGAATGACCTTTTCCAAATTAGAAAATAATTTAGCTTAAACTTCCAATTATACCCTTAATGAGAAGCTTTTATAACCATACAAATATTCTGGATCCCATTTTGACTTGTTTAGGACCACAAATTTCAAAAAAATCTTTATTTTTTCTTAAACTCTATGCCCTGTCAAACAAGTTCACATAAATTGGAACGGAACAAGTAATAATTATAAGCTTCATGATTTCAAACGACTTGTTAACATCAATTCGAATAACATACTGCTCATGATTTATCAATTGACATTATCAAATACACTGTGTTTATACTTTTTAGTTTGTTTTTTTACTGATACAAGGATCAACATAACCACCTTAATTATGTTTGCAATGTACTATAGCATATGGTTTTTTCTCAATGTCTTTTTTCTTTTTTTAGTTTTTAGAGTACAACTTTGAATTCTTCTTCTTGGATTTAACGATTTACGTGCTTAATGTTACGTTTCTATAACTTATTGACATTTGATTTAGTTGGTCAGATTGACAAATTGCAATCCATAGTGACACTCAATCAAGGGATATTGTAATTGATTGAGTATACACCACAATCTCAACATGAAAAATTGATTTTGGGATGTGTCATTCATTGACGCACATATGTGTTCGTGTCGTGTACTTGTGATCCAAAAATATAACTTAGTGGTTAATGAATTAAGTGAAACATCATGAAATCTCAAGTTTAAATTTTAACGAAGACAAGATATATTAGATTTTTAATCAAATATCAATGAAAATTAATTAAGACGTGCGTAAACTGGTCCGAACATTACTATTATCAAAAAGAGAAATTATATGTGTCAATGTCGTGGTGGATTACTCATTTCACTTCATGTGTCTCTTTTTTCCATTGTGATTTCACTTTTCTATGCTTATATTCAGACGAAACTTGATCAAAAGGCTGAAAGATACATGCATTGATTTGAAAGGACTCACAAAGTTCCAACTCAAGAAATGTTTAAGATTGTGAAGTTCAATCTATAGTTCATAGGCAAGGAGAAAAAGGTACTCCTATTGAGTGAAAAGAGAAAGGAAAATAGGAAAAAAAATTTCACACGCACTCATTATTCGTATTAAACTAAATAATTTAATCGTAAAAAGTTACAAATGTACGGAGAAAAATATCTATTATATAGTAATGAGTAAGTGATAAAAGTTTATATACAAAACACATGCAGATCTGAATTGTATAAATAAGATGAAAGGCAAATTTTAGTCAAGCACAATGAATCTTATATCTAACCACGTGTCTGAAAAGTAAAGTCCACTAATGCATGGGACCAATCATCGGATTATTAAATGAAGCTTTTGAGAATAAATGGAGGGACAATAATGAGCAATAGATATGAAGAATGACAATAAATGTAAATAGGAAGAATGATTCATCCAAATATTGAATGATGTAGATGATTCTTCCTTCTGACAACAACGTGTGACAAATGGATATGAAAATGAACAAGATTTTTTTGGATTGTATGAGTGGAAAGGCAGAATTAACAACCAAATCTAATCATTGTGGAAAGGTAAAGTTTTGTATTCTCCAAGAATCAACTTTTCACAAGGGCTCTTATCAGAGTGAATCTTACCTCCCTTTTTGGCCCCTATCTTTTACTATTTATATGGAGTACTCCCAGAAAATCCTAAAAGGTACAACGAACGGAATATTCAATAGAATATTCCCTTTGGTAGCTCAAAGACTATTCTAGCCGTTATTCCTATTATTATCTACTCGACCTTGATATCTTGCTTGGTGGTCCCTCGTTGTTGGGTGTTGCTCGACCTCGGCCTTAATGTCTACGTCGAGGCTGTAATTCCCACACTTGTTCACTCCTATTTGCCGAATTCCCTCAGTCAAATTTTGACCCATACAGTTAGTCCCTTCGTTTATCGAGGTTGTCTCTTGGTCGATCTCAATGAGCAGACTTTATCAGCAACAATTCTGGAGAAATTCCGACGTGATGGCCGAGCAGGGGTGATTGTAGCCGAGACGGTGACGTGTTGCTCTGAGAGTTGTGGTCAATGAGTTTGGTAGATGGTGACATCACAACCGCATGCATCATCATTGTGCATCTTCCCGATGGGTTGCATCATTTCTCGAGCCCCTGTCGCTTAGATTTTAGGGCCACTGCCAGCTATTCGCATCGATTTGAGCGCACCAGTTATCTATAAATAAAGGGGGGAAAACCTCTTAGAGAAGCTTTTGCATTCTCTGAACTTCTCAACTTTTCATCATGCGTCTTCTTCTTTCTCTTGTGTTCATACTCCCTATAACTTACACTGTCACCACCTCTTCTTTGTTTCCGTTTCCACCGTATTACCACCAGTAAGAGATTACTAACGTTGTTTCCAACCCCGAGGCGGTCTTAGACCCAATGCGCTGTTGGTAGCCACCTTCCGGTGGAGGAGAATCCATCGTTATGGAGGACGAAAGCTTCCCCACGGTGGAAGAGGTCGTTCCTCGTAACCCTACTTCCCCGTTGGACTTTTCGAAGGAACCGACCCAGGACCCCGAACCAGTAAGGTACGAGATGGAAGCGAAGCATATATCCATCCTTAGATCCAAATATCACATCCCAGATCATGTCGACATTGTTTCGGCAGGGGACGATGTAATACGGGTTCACCGGCCCGGGTATTGTGCATTTTACGCCTACCTATTCCAAGTGGGTTATTCCCTCCCTCTTCCTCCGTAGGCGGAGGAATCCTGCCGTTATTATGGCGTCTTCCCGACTCAACTTTCTCCATACATCTACAAGATCTTCCTCATGCTGACAAAGTTTGGGAGTTGGCCGGCTATGGAGTTTCCATCCGCCATCTGTTGCACCTCTTCGCGTCCAGCTTCCATAGGGGCACGATGATTCACCTTCGCCACCGCAGAACTAAGGGGTTGGTGGCAGGAATGGACGACAAAGCAAATCGGTAGTTTTGGTTCAATTTTTCTTTGTCAAAACTGAGCACGTGGTGGCGAGCCCCAGCCGGTTTCCCGAGCAGTGGAATTTTACTCGTAAGTGTCCTTGTCAACTGAATTACGCTCTTTTCTCTCTTTTTTGTGTTTCGTGACTCACTTGTTGTATTTTCCCTTTGTGTAGCTGAAGATATCCTCCTTCTTTGGTTGCCGACATCGGTTATTGGGTGGCACAAGTTCTGCCCCACACCGTAGGGATTTGTGACTAGGCATCCTTTAACAAGAGGTTCGTGACCAAGCCCTTGACCGGTAAGTCGAATATCGTCTTCTAAATATTTTGACTTCATTATGGTTCGTTTCCCCTTCTTACTTATGGTTCTTTTATTGGTTCCAGGTCGGAGGAATTCTAAGAAGGCGAAGGCTCCCATTCCTGCTTTTCGCCAAGTTGTCGCCTCGCCGGGATGCAGTTCGTGTTGCCCGAGTCCGTGCAGAATGCTTCTCTGTAGACTCCGGCGTTAGGTGAATCTGGCCCACAGACGGACGTTCCATCAGTAGAGACCTCGGCCTACCCGGTGATGCACTTGATAGATGAGTATTCTCCCGGTGAGGAGGAAATGGCTCTATTGAAAAGGCGGAGGGTAGAGACTGGCGGAGTTACTACGGCCGCTGTCGCGCCTGAGGGGCCGATCTTTTTGCATGCGGATTTGGTGCATCCATCGGTTAGTGGGGCTGCTCCCACGCTAGAGGTCGCCGCAGAAAAGAGGCCGTTGGAGGTAGTGGAGGTTACCACGGAAGGAGGACGGACAAGGATTGCTGAGGTCGGCTCATCGTCCGCCGGTGACAGAGGGAAAACAGTCATTGTAGAAGATGATGGGTCTGGTTCTGATATCGACCTCGAGGAAGTGCAGACCTCCAAAGAGAGGTTCACTCGAGTAGAAGTGAGGACCGAGGGATCTACTCGGAATATTGTTATCCCTGTGGATTTTAGTCTGTTGGCCAACTTGGAGCGTGTGGTTCCAGCTTTTGCCCCCTTGTGCACGGACTCCGAGAATAAGACTCTGCAGACGCTGAAGGACGTGGATCTGTCACTGGGCATTTCCAGGATGGCCCTGCGAGTAAGTTCTTTTTTTTTTTAGTGTTTTAACTTCTTTCCTCTATATTATCTGTCTTTGTTGACCTCTCTTCGTTTTCTTATCCGACTTTCATTCTGGAGATTGAGAGCGTCCATCGAGAGGAGCAGAGGGCAGCTTTCTATAAGAGGATGGAGTCTAAATACAGAGAGTACCGTACCAAGCATCGAGCACTGGTCAGCATACTTGGTGGGGACGGTCAATTACAAACTCTTCGAGACGAGTTGAAACAGAAGGGAGTTAAAGGATGAGGAGTTGAAGGAGAAGGATGTTGATCTTGTGAGAGCCATCGGACGGTGCAGCGAGCTCGAAGGGACATTGAGGGCCAAAGATGATGAGCTCGAGGTAAGCAAGGGGGTTGCGGCCGAGTGTGTCTATCTCCAGGATCAGGTGGCATCCTTACGGGTCGAGCTCATGCAGAGTGATGTTAGAGCCAACGGCTTAAGGGACGAGTTGGCTGCCAAAGCTGAGGAGTTGGAGAGAATAGAGAAAGCTAGAACAACTGTTGTGGTGGAGGCGGTGGTACTGGTAGGTACCATCCGCGTCTTCAGATACGAGCAGGCTAGTGAATCAGAGACATTTGCACTTAAAGAGGCGAGGCTCGAAGAGAGGATCGGTGGTCTAGAGGCAGAGGTCTCTGATCTGAACGAGTAGATTTCCGTCTTCATGGCCGAGAAGGCACAGCAACAAGCTTAACCGTCTACCTCCCATGCTTCCACTTATCCCAATGTCCCACGGGATTTGTACGAGAAGTAGGTGCATGCTGAGGCTCATATTGACATATACAGGAGTTTGATGACGGCCGGGAAAGCTTTATAAACGGAGTTCGAGGATGCTCGTGTTAATGCACTTGCAACTCGTGATGCTTGTGGCTACAACCTCGGTACTTCCGACATGGATGGTGATGAAGATGACTTGGACGGGCTCGAGCCAGGTGCTTGGTACGATGATGAATACTCCAATGGTGAGGGCGCCGGTGGCGATGGCAATGGGGGAGATGCGGCTGAGTAGTATGCTTGTCTTTGTATTTTCTTCTTCTTCTTTTTTCTCTTCTTTTTTTGGCGCGGGAACTTGTTTGGACCTTGTAAGATGAATTTTTGGAATGATAATACTTTTTTTATCTGTTCTTGAACTTCTTATTTTCCCTTTGAATGTTTTTCTCAATTGACTGCCTTGGTTGCGGTTTCACTTAGGTCGACTGTAAGTTGGGCTGGTTTGAGGTCGAACGTTGACTTGTAACTCTACTCGAACGAGGTCGAGTCATAGGTTGATTCGAGTGAAGTCTAATGTCGACTTATAGATTGATTCGAACTCGTTCAAATATTGTCTTTAGATTAATTCGAACGAGGTCAAATGTGAGTCGATTTGAGCGAGGTTGAATATTTACTTTAATTAATTCGAACGAGTTCGAATGTGAGTCGATTCGAGCGAGGTCGAATATTGACTTTAAGTTAATTCGAACGAGGTCGAATGTGAGTCGATTCGAGCAAGGTCGAATGTTGACTTTAAATTAATTTGAACGAGGTCGAATGTGAGTCGATTCGAGCGAGGTCGAATGTTGACTTTAAGTTAATTCAAACAAGGTCGAATGTGAGTCGATTCGAGCGAGGTCGAATGTTGACTTTACATTAATTCGAACGAGGTCGAATGTGAGTCGATTCGAGCGAGGTCGAATGTTGACTTTAAATTAATTCGAACGAGGTCGAATGTGAGTTGCCTGCATTGGTGTAATGTATAAACTTGGTGGACACATGTCAACACCATATGTTTGCATATTTCGCTTGGTTTATACATTAATTGAAGAAGTTTACATGTTTTGCTTTGTTCATACATTCGAGAAGTCCCAGTCTATCTAGTCCCTTCATTGGCCGACCTGGAGAAACTATTGAGAGGTCGGGTGATGAATTGATACTTAACCTTGAGATGCCCTCTTCGTCGCCTCATTAAAAACCTCTTCGATAAAACCCAATTGGGATAAAACTCGGGTGAGGGAAAGAGATTATGACTTGGAGAACGTCTTGTCTTTTAGAAGTTGAAGTATTTGAGGTGAGTCATGTTCCAATTTTTTGGTAGCAATTTTTCTTCCATTGTTTCTATTTGAAACGATCCTTTTCTTACTGCCACCGTAATTTTGTATGGGCCGTCCCATTTGGTTCCTAGTTTTCCTTCTCGTGGATCTGTGCTCGCCTGTGTCTTGGCTTTGAGTATGTAGTCCCCGACTTTGAGTGGTCTGACTTTGGTATTTTTTTTATAATATCGCTCTACTTATTGTTTCTGGGCTATCATCCTTATGTAAGCCATGTCTCTTCATTCTTCGGCTTCGTCGAGATCTTTCCTTCTATTTTCGTCATTGCTTGGCCCGCTTTCATTTGAATATCCTAGGCTCAGTTCCCCGACCTCGATCGGTATCATATCATCAGTCCCATAGACTAGTGATTATGGCGTTTTCCCTGTGCTCGTCTTTGGCGTGGTGTGATATGCCCATAACACTTCTGGTAAAACCTCTGGCTACAATCCCTTGGCGTTTCCCAGTTTATTTTTCATGATATCCAATATCATTTTGTTGGAGGATTTCGCTTGGCCGTTGGCGGCAGGATGATATGGCATGGAGAGTATTTTTTTGATGTGCCATTTATCGAAGAATTCAATTACTTTTTTCCCTGTGAATTGACGTCCGTTGTCACAACTGATTTCCTTGGGGATGCCGAAGTGACATACGATGTTCCTCCATATAAAGGCAATCACTTCTTGTTTGCGTATTTGAGCGAATGTACCTGCTTCCACCCATTTAGAGAAGTAGTTAGTCAAAACCAAAAGAAATCGTACATTACCTCGTCCTGCAGGAAGTGGGCCAACGATATCGATTCCCTATTTGATGAAGGGACAGGTTGACGTGACTGAGTGGAGGTGCTCGCCTGCTTGATGGATTATGGGGGCGTACTTTTGGCATTATTCACACTTTTTAACAAAGTCAACTGCTTCTTTTTTTATTGTGGGCTAGTAGTATCCCGCTCGTATAGACATCTGACTAGGGATTGATTGCCGATGTGAGCTCTTCAATGACCCTCGTGGACCTCTTCTAGAACACGCCTTGTCTAGTTTGGTCATAGACATTTTGCTAGAGGGTCGCGATACGTTATCTTATATAGGTTGTTGTTGATGATGTTATACCTGGATGCTTGCATTCGAAGATTTTTTTGCTTCTTTTTTGTCGTTCAGGAGCACGTCGTCCTGCAGGTAGGTGATGATACAGTTGCTCCAGTCCCCAGTTAAGTTAATAATGCGTACCTCAATCTGGTCGATGGTGAAGTGGAGGAGCATGACCACCTTCTCTTTTCTGTTTATGCTTTTGGTAGCTGCTACCAATTTGGCGAGGCCGTCGGCTTCGATGTTCTGCACTCGAGGTATCTGGTCGAGCTGGCATTGATCGAACTCGGGCAGTAGCTTGTAGATCTCGGCCTGATATTTTTGTAGCCTTTGTTCCTTGATTTGGAAAGTCCCTATGACTTGGTTGGTGACGAGTTGTGAGTCACATCGTAGGACTACTCATCGTGCTCCGTATTTGAGGGCTAGTTTTAATCCTGCAATCACAGCCTCATACTCGGCCTCATTGTTAGTCATATCGGGATACCGTATAGACTAACGAATTACTTCGCCTGTCGGGACCTCGAGTACAAATCCTAGTCCAGATCCTGATGTTGGAGGCGCCATCGGTGTATAGAATCCATAGTTTGTGTAGCTTGGGGGAAGTATTAGTGGCTTCCCTTTCGACCTTAGGCATTATTTTAGCGCTGAAATCGATGACGAATTCGGCAAGTACTTGCGACTTTATCATTTTTTGCAGCTGATAAGTTATATCATGCTCGCTTAACTCGATGGATCATTTAGCCAACCTACCCAAAAGTTCGGGTTTGTGTAGGATACTCATCAGGGGAAAGGTCGTGACCATTGAGATGGGGTGGAATTGGAAGTAAGGTCTAAGCTTTCATGACGCTACGACTAAAGCCAGGGCTAGATTTTTGAGATGAGGATACCTCGTTTCGGCGTCCATGGGGGTTTTGCTAATGTAGTATATTGGATATTGCGTACCTTTATTTTTGCGGACCAAGATTGCGCTCACTGCAACGTCGGACACGGCCAGGTAGATCAGGAGGGGCTCTTCGGGTTCTACCTTTGCAAGAAATGGGGCGAGGACAAGTATGCCTTTAATTATCTCAGGGCATTGATGCACTCAGAGTTTTATTGGAGTCCATTTTCCTTTTTGAGTACGCCGAAAATTTGTGGCATCTATCAGAGGATCATGAGATGAACCTCGATAGGGCGGCTATACAGTCAGTCAGTTTTTGCACTTGCTTCTTGCTGGTAAGGTTTCTCGTATTCCTTCTATAGCCTTGATTTGGTTGGTATAACCTCAATTCCTCTCTGCGAAACCAAAAATCTGAGGAATTTTCCTGAGGTTATGCTGAAGGCACATTTCTCGGGATTCAGCTTCATGTCGTACCGCCTAAGTATGTCGAAGGCCTCCCTAAAATGGTCGATGTGTTCTTCCTTTCTTTTCGACTTGACCAAGATGTCGTCTATATATACTTCCATCATTTTGCTGAGTTGCTCTTTGAACATTTTGGTTACTAGCCTCTGATAGGTTGCCCCTGCGTTTTTCAGTCCAAACGACATGACTCTGTAGCAGTACGTCCCTTGGTGGGTGATGAAAGTGGTTTTTTCCTGGTCCTCCTCCTCCGTGAGGATTTGGTTGTCACCTGAGTAGGCGTCTAAGAAACTTAACAGCTCATGTCCTGCTGGTGCGTCGATGAGCTGATCAATGTGAGGCAATGGGAATGAATCTTTCGGACAAGCCTTGTTCAGATCTGTGAAGTCTACGCACATGCGCCATTTCCCATTTTTCTTTTTTATCATGACCATGTTGGCGACCCATTGGGGGTACTTCGACTCGTTGATTGAACCGTTTGTGAGAAGTTTTTCCACCTCTTCGCAGACGACATCATTTATAGTGGAATTGAAATTTCTCCTAACCTGCCGTATCGGCGGGGAGAGTGGGTCGACATTCAGCTTGTGTGTCGCTACTTCCTTCAGGATGCCTGGCATATCGGCATGGGAGAAGGCAAACAAATCTGCATTGTTAGTTAAAAATTGATGGAATTTACCTAGTTCTTGAAGTTTGTGGCCGATATAAGCTTTTTTGTTGTGGTCATTTTTATCTAGTTGGACGGGGTCGAGGTCTTCCACAGTTGATCCCGTGGCTTCCACAATTTTGGGGTCTTTGATGACGTCTTTCATTTCATCGCCGTCTGACCTCGACCTCGCTAATTTCTATGCTTCTGCTTTTCAACTGTTGGGTGCATGTGTAATCCTGGGCGATGCGATATCATTCTTGGGCCGTGCTCTGCTCGCCACGAATACTGAACACTCCTCGCGGGGTGGGAAATTTGACAACCTGGTGCATTTTAGATGGGATGGCTTTCTTGACGTGGATCTAAGGTCGTCCTATAATGGCGTTGTACGCCGTGTCTTGGTCCATGGTGTGGAACGTTGTCTCCAGGGTGATGCCACCTCCTAGGACGTGTAGTGTGATTTATCTTGAGGTCCGTTCAACTGCATTATTAAAACCTGTTAGCGTGATACAGCGTGGCACTATCTTATCCTCGAGCCTCATTTGCACGAGGACTCGAGGGTGGATAATTCACGCGTCGCTCCCGTCATCTACCATAATACGTTTTACATCCGTATATGAAATGCGTAAAGTAATAACAAGAGCATCATAGTGAGGGAAAGTCAAACTGTGAGTATCCGACCCATCGAAGATGATACTTTCTTCGAAATCATCGTACTGTTCATATATGATCGAACGCTTCAATTTGTGGGTGGTTATGAATTTCACATGATTGATTGTCGCGCCGTCGCCTCCACCGATAATCATCTGGATGGTGCGGGCTGGGGAGGGTGTTTTCGGAGGGTCTTGGTGTTGTTCTCTCCCACAAGCGAAGATCTCTCTTCCTCGATCGCTCATCAACTCTCTTAAATGCCCTTGCTGGAGCATGTTCCGTACCTCCTATCTTAAGGCGATGCAATCCTCGGTCTTGTGACCTCATTCCTAATATAATTCATAGAAGGTGTTCGACTTCCTGGTGTTTGGGTCGGACTTTATCTTTTGTGGCCATTTCACCTTTGGGCCGAGCTTCTCTAAGGCGTAGATAATTTCTGAAGGGGAAACACAAAAATTGTGAGAATATAATAATGGAGGCATACCTCTTTCGCTTCAGTGAGTCCCTATTTGCGTCCTGGACGGGCCGTCGCCATGGCGGAGGTGGTATGGCGGCAGTTATGACATACGGCTGATGTCTCTCGTGATTGGGGCGCGGACCCAGGTGATCCCTTCTATTATCATTCCTGCGGTCCTTTATTGACTCTATTTGGACCGACGTCAACCCCTGGGTTGGTCGTAAATGTCGTCCTCATCAGAGCTCACCTCGGCATAGTAGGCGTTGTGTATTTTTTCCCAAGAAGTGGTGGTGGTGGGGGGGGGGGGGGGGTTACATCATAATCTAGCTCAACAGTTTCTTGGTCGCCCTCGAGCCACTTCTATTTAGCCTGTTTTGAAAAGCTACTACAGCCATTCCCTTTGATACGTTTTGAAGGGTCATTCTTACTCTGTTGAACTGGGCGAGGAAGTCCCTGAGCCCTTCGCCGGGTGACTGATTAATGGAGAATATATCATTCACCCTAGCTTCTGCTTTCTTGGCCCCAACATGGGCGGCGACGAACTTGTCGGCCATCTCCTCAAATGTATCTATGGATCGCGCTGGCAGTTGTGAGTATAATGTTAGAGCTCCCTTGGTTAGAGTTTCACCAAACTTTTTCAGCAGTACATATGGCACTTGCTCTTTAGCGAGATCGTTGCCTTTCTCTGCAGTGACGTAGTGGATGATGTGATCTTCAAGGTCCGTTGTGCCATCATATATTCTTAAGTATGGCGGTATCTTGAATGTTTTGGGTATATCATGTGGTGCAGCATCGTCGCTATACGGTTGTTCCACGAACCGGTCGACATCCTATTTTGGTAGAAGTTTTGGGGCGCCGGATATCTTATCCACCCTTTCTTGATGCTCTCTCATTTGGTCGCGGAGCACTTTATTCTCATTCTCCATCTCCTCCATTTTTCGTAGAATAGTAACAAGGGCGTCATTACCTGCATCATTAATAGTGTGAGTGATACCTGTTGAAGGAGGGGGCGTGCTGCTCATTGGTTGTTGTTGTGATGTCGACTCGTGCATCATCCATGCTCGCCCTTTGAGAGGGCTGGTCGAGTATACTGTTCAGTGTACTCGTTAACCATGCTTCTAGTAGTTTTTTCATTGCTGGTGGTGCTTCTTCCATCGTGGACATAGAGGTTCCCTTTCCATGGGAGGCAGTAACGCTTCCATGAGGGAGGGGTGAACCACTTCGCCTAGGAGAAGCGCTTGGTGTCATATTCTCCTCGTCTTCGCGGTTAAACTTCATTGATGGTGTTTAGGAGATTAGCAGTAATACCTGCCACTACCTTCAATATTTCTTCTCCATTTGCTTCCATGTTAGATCATGCAAGTAGGAAAAAAAAGTTTTGTATTTTTCTATTCGTATGTTTTTTTTGTAGATCTAAAAAAACTATGACTTTGAATAGAAAATCCCCACAGACGGTGCCAAATCGTTTGACCAAAAAGTATAACACTTTTTGCCAAAGTAATTGACAGATAAATAAGATGAAAGACAAATCCTAGTCAAGCACAATGAATCTTATATCTAACGACGTGTCTAAACAGTAAAGTCCACAAATGGATGGGACCAATTATCGGATTATTAAATGAAGCTTTTGAGAATAAATGGAGGGACACCAATGAGCAATAAATATGAACGAATGGCAACACATGTAAATAGGAAGAACAATTCACCCAAATATTGAATGATGTGGATGATTCTTCCTTCTGACAACAACATGTGACAAATGGATATGAAAATGAACAAGGCTTTCTTGGATTGTGTGAGTGGAAAGGCACAATAAACAACCAAATCTAATCACTGTGGAAAGGTAAAGTTTTGTATTCTCTCCCAAGGGTCAACTTTTCACAAGGGTTCTTATCAGAGTGAATCTTACCTCCCTTTTTACCCTCTATCTTTTACTATTTATATGGAATAATTCCAGGAAATCCTAAAAGGTACAGCGAAGGGAATATTCAATAAAATATTCCTTTTGGTAGTTCCAATACTATTCTAGCCGTTATTCCTATTATTCTCTATTGGACCTCGCCCTTGATATCTTGCATGGCGGTCCCTCGTTGTTGGTCCATGCTCGACCTCGGCCTTAATGTCTACGTCGAGGCTGTAATTCCCACACTTGTTCACTTCTATTTGTCGAATTTTCTCAGTCGAATTTTGACCCATACATGAATGACATTCATTTTCTTAGTACAAATATTCTTAGAAAAATAGCTCTATCATCATCAGTCACCACCTTAATCCATTTGTTTTAATTAGAAAATTATTTTACTAAGACGTACGTATAATGAATTCTAACCATCTTTCTCCTCCAAGATATTTTGAGCTATCAACTATCTAAGATTTTACAAAATTGTAATACTTTTTTTATATTTCAGGGTAGGCAATTATTTTTTTCCTATCTTTTTTACTATTGGAACTTGTTTAAGATAGAAATTGTGACTTCCCTTATAAACCGTTCAGTAAAAATAAGTCTAAAGAATGAAATTGCCAATTGAGTGTAAAAATATCCATGCTGTCGCTCCCCCCTTTTTCCTCGCTTTCGCGGAGTCCGGGTTTCGACATGCTTTGGGACGACTCATTTCCTTTTGGGAAAGGGGTATGAAAATTGAAGAGTCGCCACCTAACGGATTTAAAGTATGTTAAGGCATTTAATGCAAGTAACTCATATAAACCGATTTGTGTTACCAGAGATTGGGTAAGGGCTTGAAATTACCTTGAGGGGAAGGTGTTAGGCACCCCTCGAGGTCCACAGTGGTGGGTCCTGACAAAACTCATTTTTTGAATTAGTCATTAAGCAAATAAAACAATTTAAGCATCTAGAGATTATTAAAAAAACAAGAAGAAGGGAGTGCCTAAGTTTATTAGCCTAAAGGATCACATCTGTGCAATACCCGATAAACCTTCCTCAACTAGAGGGGTTACACGTGGCATTAGCGCACAAGTCATCATATCCTTTACTACCCAATTACCCTCCCATTAGCGGTTATAAGCGATTTTAGTTAGACGAACTCTATGCGTGCATTACCCGTCCCTTCCTTATGCGGAAAGATCTTCTTCAACACCAGCTGCCCCGGTGTGAACTGTCTCGGCTTGACTCTTTTGTTGAAGGCTCTGGACATCCTGTTCTGATAATATTGTCCGTGACATACCGCATTCATCCTTTTTCCGTCTATGAGGGCTAACTGCTCATAACTGCTCTTTATCCATTCTGTGTCGTGGAGCTCAGCTTCTTGTATGATCCTCAAGGAAGGAAATCCTTTTGTTGCGTTCTCATTACTTGTCACAATTGCCAGTTCATCGAGATAGGAAATAGTAATGTTGTATGGATAAAGATATGAGAGAGAAATGGTAATAGTAATCATCAATTCATTTAAAGCCTCAAACAAATGTGATTTCTCAAAAACAACGTTTTTGGAACATTGGAAATATTATTTAAAACAGAATTCCAAAAAGGGAAATCATTTTTTTTTCAGAAACAAAATAATAATTTTGTTCAGCCTTGCTACCCCGAGACTCGTTGGGCCCTGGATGGTCTGACAGTCCAATTCTTGAGGAATGATCCTCGTTCCACAGCTCCTAATGGTAGGCCCTTCCTCTTCCTCCTCCTCAAAAATTACACAGCAATCCATGTCATCATCTTCCAAGAACAAGTTTCTTAATGATGCCAACGCTTCTTCTTCCCCCGATCCCCATATAATATCGGCATGATGGAAGGTCTGACTTAGGTATGGCACATGTGGTGCTACTTCAACCTCAAATGGAACCGATGCGGTTACCTCAACCTTAATTGGCGGCTATATTTGTGCGGGTTTCTTAGGATCGTCACCCTTTTTGATAAGTCCAATTGATCCCTCGGAATGCCATTCCTCATCGGTCTCTATCACATTGATACCTCCACCCCTATGATCTGGGAGGGGTTTATTGTGGACGTTAGGCGTAGCTTCTTTGGCCTGAATGACCTTATTATCAATCAAGGTATGGATCTTATCCTTCAGTGTTCGGCACTCGTCAATGGTGTGCCCTTTCATGCCAGAATGATATGCACAGGCCTTATTTGGGTTGACCCATTGGGATGAATTCTCCACGGTCCCAGTAGGGATAGGAGTGATGTAGCCAGCAGCCTTCAGCCTTTCATACAGCTGGTCAATGGGTTCGGCAATGGTAGTGTATTATTTAGGTGGTCTGCGGTCAAAGTTAGGCTGAGGTGTTGGGTAGTTTGGATGAGTTGGAGGTGACTGAAAGTGAGAGGGTTGGGAATTATATGTGTGATAAGCAGTGGCTGGTTGGGAAAATCTGAGAGGTGACGGTTGATATGTGCGTGGAGGTGCTTGGTATGTAAGTGGGGAGGTTTGATATACAAGTGGAGTCTTGGGTCCTTAGGCGACCATTACTGTTCCCACATCTTTCTTCTTCGATATACCCCCTGGCTGAAGTGTTTTGTTTGTGGCCTGCAATGCCTCAAAGTTTGTCACCATACCGCTTTTAATTCCCTCTTCAATCCTTTCTTCGAGTTTGATGATATCAGAGAACTTGTTGTTTTTCAATAACCATCAATCTTTCATAGTACTGCGTATCCTGTGCTCTGACGAAGAACTTGTTCATCTGTTCCTCGTCTAATGTCGGCCTGACTTTGGCTGCTTCTGACCTCCAATGAGTGGCATACTCGCGGAAGGTCTCAGTGGGCCTCTTCTTTAAGTTCTGAATATAGAAGACATCCGGCGCATTCTTTGTGTTAAACCTGAATCTATCCATGAAGTCATATGCCATACTCACCCAGTTGACCCACTTCTTAGGATCCTGGCTGATGTACCAGGATAAAGCATCTCCCGTAAGACTCCTCATGAAAAGCTTCATTTGGATCCGTTCATCCTTTCCGACCCCTACAAGCTTGTCACGCTAAGTCCTCAAGTGAACCCTGGGATCACCTGTTCCGTCAAACTTTTCAAACTTGGGAGGTTTGTAATTCTCTGGCAATTCTACATCTAGCTGTATGCATAGGTATTCATAGTTTAGACCTTCTATCCCTTTGCCTCCTTCATTTCTTTGAACCCGACTTGTCAACTTCTTGAGCTCTTCAGCCAGGTTCTTAATGAGCAGTTCCTTCTTAGAGGATTCTCGTGCATAGGATGCGGGCTGAGTGGAGTGAGGTAGGGTTTCCACGTATATGGGGTTGTTTTGGTGACCGGGAGTTTTGGTATAATGGTGATCATTGGTGGAGTTCTGGGGTTCATGAATGATTGGTGGGGCATTTTGTGGAGTATGGTAGGTGTTTTGCTGATATTATGGAGGGATAGTTTGATTCTGTGGTGGGGTTGTGTAATGGTGATGTGCGGGAGGATTTTGTAGGCGCTTATTGGGTGTGTTTTGCGGTAGTGCGGGTTTCTGAGTGTTTGAATGGTTGACATCTGGGATATTGAGTGTGAGGGATAAATTTGCTAAGCTCCGGACCTGCTCTAGCTCACCCTGGAGTTCTAGTATTTTCTGCTCAAGTCGTGACACCACATCATTTGGGGCCTGAGTACCTCGACCATCAGAAGCTTCTGCATGTTCAACATGTGTGTTGTTGTCCTTTCTGATGCCGTTCAAATCATCCATCTTTGCTTTCCCTTTTCCTTTTGGTGGACTTGGAGGAGGAGAAGGTGGAGGGACTATGGATCTAGTATGATAAGCTGATGATGCCAGTATGCACGAACCAACCTTTGGAGAATGGGAATAATCAAAAGAAAGAAATAAAAACAAAAGGTAGCCAAGTCAGTAAGAGTTCTGAAAAGAATATTTGCGATATTTAAACATATTTGCGATATTTAAACACATATTGCGGAATGTAAATTCACGTCCTATTTTGGGAGCCTCGTTGTGCCCGAGGTAGGCCTAGAGACAAGTTGTTTTGGAGAACTTAGATTCCAATAAGTGCCTCATTTCATTAATAACAGATGAATCTCAAAACGACACTAAGATAATAAAAGATAAGTTACTACTGACACTTGGCCTTATTACATTTGGAGAAGCAAATAAATCTAATCTACTTGGTCCCATAAGGACCTTCCCCAGCCTTGATCTTCTGGGCATATTTTGGATCATGTCGAACGTAGGGACTTCGTGCCTCATTTTCTTCAAAACAAATAAGGTTAGACCCTTTCCCCCTCCAGATTCGACTATTTATATATCCATGATTAGCTTATTGGCATTTAGTTCTCCAAAATTAATGCACAAAACGTGGTTGCATCCGTTGGGATTATGGGAACCCCGGTGGACTTTTGGTTAGTGTTGGTCTTAAAGGGTTATTATGTGGACAACATATTAACCCGGCTAGGTTGACCAGGATGCATGCACAATTATAATCAGAGTAAGGTTGCTATGGGGGTCTAGACTGGTACCCTCAAGCGAACAACTTGAGGGGGAAAGGCACGGAACCGTTGATTGCACCGTTGATCAACTAGTTTTACCGCAAATAAGCCTTTCCGAATTTAAAGAGTGATATATGGGAAGAGCGCAACCACTCATCAAGCATTGCTATAGGATTGATTACGCATGAGTGGAATATGATGTTGAGCATGATTTATGAAGCAGTAAATAGCATGTTGTCACGTATTTGCATGTTAGGAAAATAATAAATCCGGTATTTAATAATTGAAAGACGTTTAAGAAAGGAAAACAAAGAAATAAGTCTGTTTCTGCAGTAGAAGAAATCACAAAAGCTCAAAACGGGCAATTAAATTCACATAAGGGGATATGGAAAGGGTGCGCACGTATTAACAAAAAAGAAGCATGCTTAAGACTAATTTATAAAAGGCAAGTTTGTTATGGTAAACGCCTAAAATCCCCAGCAGAGTCGCCATGCTGTCGCGCTTCCCTTTTTCCTCGTTTTCGCGGAGTCCGGGTTTCAACATGCTTTGAGACAACTCGTTTCCTTTTTGGAAAGGGGTATGGAAATTGAAGAGTCGCCACCTAATGTATTTAAGGTGCGTTAGGGAACCTAATGCAAGTAACTCATATAAACCAATTTGCGTTACCAGAGATCGGGTAAAGTCTTGAAATTACCTTGAGGGGAAGGTGTTAGGCACCCCTCGAGGTCCACAACGGTGGGTCCCGACCAAACTCATTTTTTGAATTAGTCATTAAGAAAATAAAACAATTTAAGCACATAGAGATTATTAAAAAAACAAGAAATAAGGGAGTGCCTAAGTTTATTAGCCTATAGGATCACATCTGTGCAATACCCGGTAAACCTTCCTCAACTAGAGGGGTTACACGTGGCATTAGCGCAGAGGTCATCATATCCTTTACTACCCAATTACCCTCCCCTTAGAAGTTATAAGTGGTTTTTATTAGACGAACTCTATGCGTGCATTACCCGTCCCTTCCTTATGGACCTGGAGGTGTTTAGGACCTCTAATTTAGGCAGTTCGAGATTCTCCTGAGGTGCTTAAAGGAGAAAATCTAAGCGACAACAAAGAACATATAGGACTGTCAAGTAAAGAACAATTAAGGGTCTCATGTTTACCTCCACAAATTAGCAGATAATAAGCACGTCCCAAACAACAAGATTTCAGATGTTTCAGAAAAGTCCTAGAACAGGAAATCTAGGTGAGCATGACAAGCAGAGAATATGCAGCATTGTGTTAGGGCGAAATGATAGAAACCTAATCAGTTTGCCTACTGATTTTAGGACTTTCTGAATCTGGGCAGTTCACAAATAATTAAACAAAGCACAGTTTTACCATTTGCAAGATTTAAATTATCCTACAGGCTTGCTTAGGCGTGGATCCCAGATGTCCAATACACATGATATCTAAATGCTAATCAGAATCTTAATACTAACAAGCGATTTTAAACAGACAGTTTGAGTTAATCATGTCCTATAGGCATGTTTTCTAGGTGTTGAACATTACAAAACTAATTTTATACGTTTATCTCTATAAGCATGATATCTAGGTGTTGGGACTGATTTTTATACTATCTAGACATATGGGTAGTATTTAGGAGAGTGAGATAAAAGTCCTAGAAAATGTTTTCTAATGCACGAAGGAGAACCTTATGAACATGATTATTAGGAAGAATTAATAACAACCTAGTGACACGATTTCTAAGCAGGCATGATGTATGTAGAACCTTTTAGAAAAGCAGAAGCTTTAGAGCAGACGACATGATGCCTATGAACATGTTATCTAATGTATAAATGATCCTAAGAGCATGATACCTAATGCAAGCAAATAGTCATAGTAATCCTAAGAGCATGATTTCTACCCAAATGCCCCTACAAAAATTATATGAAAATCCCTCCCTTTACTAATATCCCCCAATATCTATTTACAAGGATCGTTATTACAGACCATTGCATAATAAATAAAAGATATGCTATAGGGAGCCTGAATAGGCCCATAAGTAAAACCTGGAAGGTCAGGCCTTCAACCAAATCCAAAGTACCAATATCTCATAGTGCTCAATAGGGTATCCCGGTGCGTCAAAGTTCCCAAGGGCCTTAGGGACCCCGGGCAATGCTCACACCAAGTATCCTTTAAAGAAAACAGTTTTTGTGCAGTGTGGAAGAGCCAACCCCAGTGTGTCAGAGTTTAGAGGAATCTCATGGGTTCCTAGGCAGTACACACACTGGAGGGGCAGAACTTAAGTAATATAAGAGTAGAAGTGAGAGTGCTTGACACAGTGGAAACAGTTTTAAGAAAACATTCCAGGAGTAAGACAGTTCAGTAGTATAACATTTAAGAGTGAAAATAGTTTAAAGGTGAAAACATATTAGGAGTGAAAAAGTTTAGAAACATTCTAAAAAGGGGGTTCAACAAACAACAGCAAATAGAAACACAGTCACAAGCTTCATATTTCCCATATTCAACTCAATTTGTTAGTTAACCTTAGGTGAGTATACAACATGCTGAGAACAAACAATTACACAAAAAAGGAACAGGGGTTGGGAACACAGGAATTGGTCATACCATATGAAGTCAATTAGACAGAAAAATAGGGAAGTAAACATGCTGGCTAAGGCAATAAACAGGGAAGATTGAACCTTAACACAGAAGTAAACATGTAACAATAAACAGGAAAGATTAGAATTTGAACACAGAAGTAAACATGTTAATTACAGTGATCAACAAAAGTAAACATGTTGGTTAAAACAATAAACAGGAAGAATGAAACTTAAATAGGAGTAAACATGTTGATGAAGACAGTAACAGGAAAGGACACAGAGTTAGATATGTAGTAGTTAAACTAGTACAGAAGAGACATGGGCTGAACAAAAGTAAAGAACCAGGAAGCACACAAATTTGAACTTCATAGTATAATGAACGACATTAGGAGTAGAAACATACCAGTTAAAGGAAGCAAACAGAAGGTAGAGTAGGCAAGATTCAATAGTCTCGCCTTGGCTTTCAGCCGGCTAGACAAGCAATAAGCACAAGTAGCAGAGAGATGAGAGAAAAGTATGTGCGTGAGTGTGTGTTTTCATTGAACTATTGTTCGTGTCCTCTTGAAGAATCATATTATAGTATATATATAGCACTTAGGGAGGTCAAACAAATAAGGTAAAGAGGAAATCACGGTTTGTAAAACAAGGGTAATCAAATAAAATCAATCAGCCAATTAGGGAATCAATTCCTATAGAGAAATCTAGAAGAGACCCCCTTAAATTGGGGAGAGTCAGGTAACGGCCAGAATGTGGTTCAATTAAGGCAGAAAATCATAATCATACCATATAAGGAATCAAACAAATCCCCAAACTATATTGATTATCTAATTAAGTCAAGTCTAATCAATCAAGGTCACAAATAAGGAAACAAGTAAAAATCCCAACAAATATGATTTTAACAGGACAATCATTCGAATCCCTAATAGGAATCAATCAGTAGAAATCTCTAAGAATACTGATTTTAATAGGGAAAATTGTTCAAGTCCCTAAATAGAATCAATTAATATGACTGGTTCACAGAAACAAACATAATAACGGAATTTTTTTGAAGAAATCAGTGTCACAAACAAAACGTTTGGGGTTTAAGCATATACACGAGAATCAGTCAAGATAGTGAAGAACAATTAGTTTAAGCACTGAAAAGTTGGAAAACCCTTTGAAGAAAAGTCTGGGACGAACCCTAGTTTCAGAAAGAGTGAATAAAATCGAAGCAGTTAACTAAAACAAAAGATATTCAAGGGAAAACACCCAATAATACTCGAATCATTTAAGATCTACAAGGATCTGAATAGATTCGAATAGTAGTGAAACTAGGGTTTTCAAAAACAGTAAAGACGAAAGAGACTCGGTCAAAAACTCATAGATTCAAACTAAAAATAAGAGGAAATTTGTACTCACAAACGAGAATGGACCTAGACGGGCCAGTAAACAAGTTTGGGGCAAGAACCAGGTTGAATCTTCTTGAGATTCTTTTAAGGATCCATGTAATCAAATAGAAAGGAGGTATAGAAGGCCGGTAATGGTCGGAGAATGCACGAAATTTCATAGACGGGAGTTTCTCGCCGGTGACGGCGATTAGGGTTAGGGGTGAGTTGAGGGAGAATGGGAGAGGTTAGGGAAGCAGTGACGGCGGAAATGGAAAAGTGAAGGGG
>ML369479.1:24559-60214 GCA_005239525.1 Nicotiana knightiana
GGGGGGGGGGGGGGGGGGGTTAGGTTGTTGGTGAATTAAAAAGGCAAGTAATATTGTGGACCGGTGATCTAAAATATCAACGGCCACGATTAAACGGGGTTATTGGGTCATGCAGGTATAGATTGGGCTTAGGGGCGAATTGGGCTGGTGTATTAAGGGATTTAGGCTGATGCATAGTGGTTATGTCCGAAAAATTAAAGGAATTAAGAGGCTATTTGTTATATACCCAATTAGTTGATAAAATAATTTGTAAAAATAATTAATAAATTGTAAAAAAATGATTTGCATGCACAAAAATGTTTAAAATAATTATTCAATATTTTAAAAATACAACAAGCTATTTTCTGGTAAAGTAATGTAATAATGCATGCATGGACTATAATTGTAAAGTTATTGCAATTATCACCTAAGAACTGTAAATGTGGCTATTTGTGAAATAATTTAAGCTTAATATAAATATAAATAGCAAAATTAAACCATGAAATTGTTATAAAGTTATTTGTAATGCAGCTAGTAATTATTTATATAACTAAAAATACTGGGATAAGTTAATTAAAGAACTTAAAAATGCAGAAATTATGGAAAAATGTTAATTGATGCTAATGCATGGTTTTGAAGGTATATATGCAATTTTGAAAATATTGTAGGGTAAAATTGGGTATCAACACATGCTCTTTTGGCCCCACAAATACGCATTGAGTTCTGCTGGACATGTGCACTTATATTGTTAGATCCGCCATTGTGCATCTGCCTTTTAGAAAGCTAGTCCGTACAACACCCATACTCTTTTGGCCCTAAAAATATACACACTGAATTCTGCTGGACATGCAAACTCATTGTTGGATCCATCATTAGACATCTGCCTTTTAAAAAGTTAGTTTGTACAACATCCATGCTCTTTAGGTATTAGAACGGAAAAGGTCCATTAATATTCTTACACTATTGGAAATAGCTCACTTTTGTCCTCCGTTAGTAAACTGGGCCAACAAAATCTCCCACGTTAATTTTCTAGACCAATAATGCCTTCATTCTAACGGTTGCCCACATAAGCCTTCTCAGTGCTAACATGGCAATCCACATAAGTGAACCCCTTCTTATTTACCCTCTTCTTATATGAATAGTCACCCATTCCTAAACCCATAATTGTCATTGTTCCCTCATTTTAAAAATCTCCCTTTTTCTTTGAAAATTTCTACTCAATATCTGATTTATATGTGAATGCGCATGAAATTCAATAGGCAAGAAGGTGTCATTGCGGATTCATTGCACTATATTTGACAGCTTGATCAGACGCTAATGCTGGGAGAAGGTTCTACAAATGTTCAAAATCCAAAGTTAGTTTTGAATTTATTTCGTTTTTAGTCAATTTATTTGATTCATCTTCTTTTGTTGGGTTATGTTAGGGTTTGCAGAGTTTTTATTTGAGATGGATTTTGATTGTTAGTGTTTATGTAGAAAAAATGACTATTTTTTCACGGAAAATTCTGATATGATGTAGGTTAGTTCTTACGGTTTTTTGAATGGATTGACGAAGAGCTACCTCGTCGAGCGGTGATGGTGATCAAATATTTAAAAACTAACTTGATGCTGCTAAGATTGAGAGGAACAATTTGAGGAATAAAGTTTATGACATGAAAAAAGCTACTATAGTTCAAAGGGTCCCTATGAAGATGAAACTTGAGGAATTGGAGGATGCTATTAAAGCCGAAAGAGACAACTCTAAGAACTTGAGGAATTGGAGGATGCTATTAAAGCCGAAAGAGACAACTCTAAGAACTTGTTTGATGAAGTGGAAGATGTTATCAGGTTGAAAAGCATAATTTGAAGATGAAACTTGACGATGGAGCAAGTTAAACTTGTGGAAGCTGAAAAAGCTAGTAATTTAAATGCCAAAGGGAAGAAGATGAGAACTATCATTTTGATTTCATGGGCTTTGTTATTTGGTTTGGTTGTCGTAGGGATGATGAAGTAAATGTATGTTATTTTAGTATGTTCTTGTAGTATTTTGGTTTATTTATAAGGATGATGAAGTGAATGTATGTTGTTGTAGTATTTTGGTTTAGTTATAGTAACTTTGTTTTGTACTTGGTTGCTTCCTTGTGATTTGAAGCTTCAAGTTTTGATTTTTGCATTCGCATTCAAGTAATAGAGGGAGATGAAATTTTTTATGTGTGTTTTGTATACAGTAGCTATGGATCTGTGGTATTGAGTGCTACTTATATTCAGATCTAAATTGTTTTGATTTAATGTATTGATGATCCGATTGGGATTGAAATGTGGATAGAACAAGATCTAGGCAGATTTGTGATTTTTAACGTTTACTTTTCTGGTACTGTTTATGGGATTTATGATTTGTGTTGATCTATTGGCGTATTTTGGACAGAGTATGTTTGTTAACTTAAGGACCTTTACTGCTGAAATTTTTTGATGGGAAGTTTGCCATGTTTTGACTATAGTTACTCTATATCCTAGTGCTTTTAGCCAGTACAAGGGGTGTGAATCTTGACTTTATTAAGTGGTACATATTTCCTTACCATAAGTGTGAATCTTGCTTTTGGTTAGTGTTTTCCTACGCTAAACTATATTGCACAACTTGAATTTCAAGTTTTATTACTTGCTACTGAATAGGTGATCACACCCAACTGTGCCTTATAAAAGACAAAGCGGTCGTTGCAAATATAATCTAATTTTAAGTTCGGAGACGAATCCTCAGGGAACTAACCTACCTATTACAATTCTCAGTGATGCTAATGTAAGCTCAGACACTTTTTCGGGTGTAGTATTTTTATCAATAGTTGTTTGGATTTATTAACTAAAGGGACTGATATTAAAAACTAACAATATTTAATATTAAAGATAAATCAATGGTAGAAAGATCTAAGACAGTGATTTTCCCAATTGCTAGACTAATTCTGACTCTTTTGTTATACTCTCACCGTGTTACTCTATGAGGATTATGAGCTATGGGTTATTGCAATTATCTCTCGATCAACTACAATAATTTACTAGAGCATTCTCTCGAACTACTCTAGCTGATAATTTATGTAACTCTAATTTATCCCACCAAAGTTTCATTATCTCTAACCCCACTTTTAAATTCAAGTAGTAAATCTATTCAATACCCAAAAGTGGTGTTGTTCAACAACAATCTAACCTGGTATTCTTTCTCAAGCAACACCAAGCAATTAGACACGATTAATCAAGGGACCATTCAATTAATCACCATACAAAGTATAGTTGAACAATCTTAGATTAAACCCGGATCGATTATAACAATATTGAGTCAAAACTTCATTTAACAATTGGTTCCATCAACCCTAGACGGATTGTTTAGCTACTCATGCTAAAACACAAAGAAAGCATAAAATAATTCATAATTCCCAAAATAATGACAAAAGATGGAGAATAGAAAAACTCTAATTGTAGCCTGGTCTTCTCACACTTGTTCTTGCCTCCAAAGTCAGTCTAGAAACAAGCTTGACACATCTTGGACGAGTTTATAGGGTTTTAAATAGGGCTAGGCTAATTTCTTCCGTTTTTACACTTAGGTCCTTGAATTTTCTGGGTGTTTCAGGACTCAACCGCGGCCGCGGCAAAATGCGGCGCGACCGCGGTGATTTTCATACTTTCTGCCTCGTGTTATTTAGTCCACCGCGTTCCAGCCGCGGTCGACCGCGATCGCGGTGGGCTTCAGTCCAGCCATCCTTCGCCTTTTTCTTGCTTCTTTTCACTTGGGTTCTTTTTTATTGGCCTTATATTCCCATGATTGACTCCAAAACGCTCCTAAGTATCTTCTAAACGTGGATTATTTCCTGAAAAACATAAAAATACTATTGCATTTTGTTGTCATTTTTGAACTTAAAACAACACTAAAGTATGGTTCATTAAGAGTGTAAATAGCGTCTATATAGCCTACTGTCAACACCCGAAACTTAAACCGTTGCTCGTCCTCGAGCAACACAACCACACTCTACAGGACTAATCATCAAAGGATACCTTCCCTACTCTCTATAGCCAGAAGAATTCACACATGTAGACTACTTCAGGGCGACATCCTAGCCTCGAGAGTGGACTCCTTCATAGCCACGCAATACCCCTAACTGGCTCTCCTACTCTCAGTCAGAGGTCCAGACTTACCTTCCCTTTATGAATCATGTGCCTACTCACTACAAAAGAGACTTATATTATTTACCAATCACACATTGAGGAAATCGAATACGACATTTCACTCACTCTTAGAAACAAATTCTTATGCCACAAACAACGCACCATAGGCTCGCCCGTTGTGTAATACTCGACTAATCGAGCTTGTTTAGTTTAGAATCAAATAGGACTTTATTTGGTTTTAATGTTGGCTGCGGGATGGGTAGGATACATATGGGTATAGTAACTGCACCTCCCTAAGCACTCCACTACATTGTGTACTTTTAAGCTCTTGATTTTGTAAAACCTTCATTCCACCATTACATTATTGTGTTAACCCCTTATTCTTTTAAGAACACTTTTTCTTTTAATAGACACCACCAATTTAGACTTTTTTTTCTGGTGTCCTATAGTATTGCTTATCAAACATTGCACTTTTTCATGCTTCCTTAATTCCACTTAACAACCCTAATCAACCACCCCACACTTATATTTCTTTTCATATCCATTACACTTCGAGTGCTTCTAAGAGGTAATAGGGTTCAACAAGATAGGCTATTTAAACGTGGGTCAGTCTTGTAATGTGGTTGCCAAGGAAAACAGGCTTATAGGCTTATAGGCGCAAGTTCTAGGCATTGAGTGTTAGCACAGAGTACACGGTCTCACTCACACATGGCACATGACTCAATTTAGTTATGATCATCAGACACTCTACTTTAAGCGCTTGAGCCATTCAGGGACACACAATTTAAGGCCTTGTTAGAGCCGACTAAAGAGCCTAAGTGTCTCACTAAAGTAATCTTTATTCGGGATTCATAGAGTTAAGGGCCCTATTCCCATCTTTGATTTTTCCGCCCAAGACTCCTAAACTAAAAGGACCGGTTCAAATGAAAACCCTTGGAAAAGAACCGTGGTATAAAGAAAAACCAAGGGGGGCTGATACACTACCTAACAAAGAAAAATCTTTTTGTGTTTTCTCTAGACTCACTTCCCTCAAGAAACAGGTCCATCGTCGGGAAGATTCCTGGGTAATTTTGTTTTTTCCGACTCAAAACCCTCAAGAGACCTGTCGAAAGGTGTCCGTCTTCGGGCCAAGTCAACACTAATCAATATATATTAAAAAAAAAATTCAACTACCAACAAATCAATCAATATACCAACAATTATATATACAACAACAAACAATATCCCCCACCCCACAATTAAAGAATTGGCATGTCCCCATGTCAACAACTATAATGTACAGTAAGGTAAGGAGACTTCCCTGGTGTTCAGTCTTCATCATAGACGGTGGCCGGGTCGAGATAAATAGGCGCACCCTAACGCTCGGAGCCAGGCCATTATCTTCTTCTCGGATTTTGCACTCTGAGTGGCCAGAGTATCAACTCTGTCATTCAGGTTATCCACTGAGGTGCGTAAGATAGAAACATCTTGCTCCAAGGTAGATATTCGGGTGCTCCACCGAGGCCGAGATGGGCCCACCTCATCATAAGGTGTCATTGGCGGAGCGGCATCAGGCACCACCTCGTCCTCATCGTCCACAACAATAGGCACAGACTGCTTCTTTCCCACTGTGATTTTGCTGGCCCTTAAAGGGGCCTTCTTTGTGAGCTTCCCATCTATGAAATGATTCTCGGGGATATTTGCAGCACGGAACAGCCTGGTGACCAGTGAAGGGAAGTAGAACCCTTTGACTATCTCAGGAGATCTAATGAACATTTCATCGTGGATTATCCTGGCCACATCGAAGTCATGACGGTTGACAAAACACCAAACCGCCACTGCACGAGGTGCATTTATATCAGTAGTGTTGCTAGAGGGAAACAGTCGGCTACAGATGATGGTGAGCCAACATTTAGCTTCCCAAGTGAGAGATTGGGAGTTCAGAGTGATGCCATGCTTTATTAATATGGACTCCCCTCCCAAATAGATTGACCGAACAATGAGGTTCCAAGTGACAGGTGGTGTCTGGTAGGTTTGGTAGTAATCCACCGCTCCTGAGAAGACCGGTTGCCGGTATGCTCGGCGTATTGCTTCAAGAGAAGCATTTACCCGTGTTCTTCTGACTGTGACTATCCGGTTGGCGTGTTTTGGGCAATTCGCATAGAATTTCGAACCATCAAAATATTTGCCTCCTCCGGTTCCTCAAAGAAAATGTCCAACTGGCGTCTCCTCAATTCATGGAACATCTCTGGGCATTCACTGTGCAGGGCGGCCCTGTCAATAGGTACTTCATGCACCATCTTCTGGGCTGCCTTTTCTTCAAATCTTTCCTCAGCAGCTTTCGAGACAAACCGAGTAGAGTCAAACTGGCTTGTACTAGCCTGGGTTCTGCGTTTCCTGGATTGAGACATGGTACTTGACACAACAAGGTTTATTCTCATAGAGGGTTCAATTTGTGTGACCATCGAGTGGTTACTCAGACTTCACCACCACGATGGTCACATTACCAATTTTTTTTAGCTCAATGTGGCAATTTTTCAAACACATGGTGTGCATAGATCTAGACATGCATATGTTAGCCCATAGTAGTACAAACCATCCCCAATGTCAACCACAATCTTCTACTAACATCAACCCACTAACATGATTTTCACCCAACAACACCAAATCTTACCACCAAGCCATACTAAGTTAATTTCCAAAAGAAAAAAAATTATTTTTACCTAGATATAGTGGAGAGCTACCATTAACATATACATTATACAAAATAAGAGAACACAAAGAAAAGAAATTAAGAGAGAAGGGAGTTAGTAGACTTACTTGAAGAGAGAAATAAAGAGAAACCTGGTGGTTGGGGATAGTGGAGATGAGGGAAGAGAGTGGTGAGTTTGGGGTAGGAGAATGAGAGAAGGGGGGAGGGGAACGTTGGGGAAGAAGAGGGAAAGGGAAGGGGTTTTGTTAAGTTAGGGTTGGGGTATGGGTGGGTTAAGAGGGATTGGTTAATAATAATGAAAAAAAAAATTAACGAAATTAATACTTACCTGGGTGCGATGGGGTTCGCCGCGGTCGCGGTGAAGGGAGCGGTTGGGAAACAGAAAACCATGACCTGCCACGGTCGCACCGCGGTTCACCGCGGCTGTGGTGAGCCAAGCCAGAACAGTTGCTTCCTATCGTGGTCGACTGAGGCCGCGGTGACGGTATTTCGATTTTGGTTTTTTTTTTTTTTTTTTTTTTTTTTTTTTTTTTTTTTTTACCTTACCAGAGTTGTGACTTGACCCTATCTTCTCTCAATATGCACTCATAGTGCCCTGCACACTAGTAAATGGGTTAGTAACTTCTACATTAATTACAACAACAACACAAAAGAGAAAACAACAGAAAATCATGGGTTGCCTCCCATGAAGCGCCTGATTTAACATCGCGGCACGACGCAGACTCTTGCCATCACTCCTTATTTGTGTATTGGGGATCCTCCAGAGTTATCACCACATTGTCTCCTTTTTCTTCACTCATACCAAGGCACTGTTTCAACCTCTGTCCATTCACTGTGAATCTCTTCGTCCCATCATCTAATTCGATCTCTACAGCTCCACTTGGGAACATTTGCACTACTTTGAACGGACCTAACCATCGGGACTTCAACTTACCTGGGAACAATCTCAATCTTGAGTTGTATAGTAGAACTAATTCACCGGATTTGAAGTTTCGATCCAATATGTGCTTGTCATGCATCAATTTCATCCTTTCTTTATACAATCGAGCGCTCTCGAATGCGTGGAACCGGAATTCCTCGAGCTCATGCAGCCCATCAACTCTGTTGGTGCCCGCTATTTCCATGTCCAAGTTCAACTGCCTCAGTGCCCACAGTGCTCTATGTTCGAGCTCAACCGGAAGGTGGCATGCCTTACCAAACACCAACTTGTAAGGTGACATACCATTTGGAGTTTTGAAGGCGGTGCGATATGCCCACAATGCATCGTCCAACTTCATGGCCCAATATGTTCTTGTTGCATTCACTGTTTTTGAGAGGACAATTTTGATTTACCTGTTGGACACTTCAACCTACCCGCTTGTTTGTGGGTGGTACGGTGAGTCTACCTTGTGGAAAACTCCATACTTCTCCAACAAGCGTGCAAACGCTCTATTGCAGAAGTGAGATCCACCATCACTGATTATGGACCGGGGGTGCCAAAACGGGTGAAGATATTTTTCTTTAGGAAATTGGTCACCCTCTTTTCATCATTGGTTGGGAGAGCAACTGCTTCTACCCACTTTGAGACATAGTCAACGGCCACTAGTATATACCTGTTACTGTAAGAGCTGACAAATGGCACCATGAAGTCGATTCCCCACATGTCAAATACTTCCACCTCTTGGATTATGGTCATTGGCATCTCATGACGACGGGATATGTTGCCCGTCTTTTGACATTCATTGCAACTTTTTACCCAGGCATGAGCATCCTTGAACAATGTAGGCCAGTATAGTCCTGATTCTAGTACCTTTGTTGTTGTTCGGACTCCTCCAAAGTATCCCCCATATGGCGAAGCATGACAAGCCTACAAAACATAGAGTTGATATTGCTCGCGGATACACCGCCGGATCATGTTATCAACACATATTTTGAACAATAAAGGCTCATCCCAATAATAATCACGACAATCCCGGAAAAACCTTTTCTTTTGACTCGAGGAGAAATCGTGCGGTACTATACCACATGCTAAGTAGTTAGAAATATCAGCATACCATGGTGCCTCCTCCATTGTCATTGCCAGTAATTTCTCATCCGGGAAGGTCTCGATGATATCTCTAACCTCTGTTCTCTTTTCTGCCCCTTCCAACCTTGAGAGGTGGTCTGCCACTTGGTTATCAATTCCCTTCCGGTCACGAATTTCCAGGTCAAACTCTTGTAGAAACAAAACCCAGCGAATCAGGCGAGGCTTTGACTCCTTCTTTGCTATCAAGTACCTAATGGCTGCATGGTCAGTATATTTAATAACTTTTTAGCCAATCAAATATGACCTTAATTTATCGAAGGCAAACACTACAACAAGCATTTCCTTTTCAGTGACCGTGTAGTTCAACTGTGCACCACTAAGCGTCCTGCTTGCATAGTAGATGGGGTGAATAATTTTCTCCTTGTGCTGCCCCAAGACCGCTCCTATCGCATAATCACTGGCATCGCACATCATTTCAAATAGTTTCTCCCAGTCAGGTGCAACAATGATGGGTGCGGTCACCAGTCTCTTCTTCAGCTCCTCGAATGCCAACCTGCAAACATCAGAAAACACAAAGTGCTGGTCTTTTTCAAGCAGCTTACATAAAGGGTTAGCAATTTTTGAAAAATCCTTGATGAACCACTTGTAGAATTCGGCGTGCCCAAGGAAACTCCTCACTTCTTTCACTAAAGTAGGTGGTGGTATCTTCTCGATCACGTCAACTTTCGCATAGTCTACTTCAATCCCCTTTTTGGACACTCTATGTCCCAGAATTATTCCTTCTTGTACCATAAAATGTCACTTCTCCCAGTTCAACACCAGATTTGTTTCCACTCATCATTTGAGCACCCTTTTGAGGTTATGGAGACGATCTTCGAATGGATCTCCTACAACAGAGAAATCATCCATAAACACTTCCATAATGTCTTCGACCATGTCGGTAAAGATGGCTAACATACACCGCCGAAATGTGGCCGGTGCATTGCAAAGCCCAATGGGCATTCTACGAACGGCAAAGATGCCATACAGACATGTAAATGACGTTTTTTCTCTATCTTCCAATGCTATTGAGATTTGATTGTACCCCGAGTATCCGTCCAAGAAACAAAAGTGGAATCGCCCAGCTAATCTGTCTAACATTTGGTCAATGAATGGCAAGGAGAAATGGTCCCTTCGGGTGGTTGCGTTTAGTTTCCTATAATCCATGCAGATCCGCCACCCGGTGACTGTACGAGTTGAGATCAAATCGTTATTCTCATTTTGTACAATAGTCATTCCGCCCTTTTTCGGTACACACTGGACGGGGCTCACCCAATTGTTGTCAGAGATGGTAAAGATGATGCCCGTGTCCAGCCACTTAATCACCTCCTTTTTCACTACCTCTTTCATGTTCGGGTTCAACCTTCGTTGATGTTCCCTGAAAGGTTTGTGCCCTTCTTCCAGAAGAATCGTGTGCATGCATAAGGCCGGGCTGATACCTTTTATGTCTGCCATGGTCCAACCAATGGCAGTTTTGCACTCTTGCAACACTTTTAGTAATTGCTCAACCTGCACAGCTAGCAAACCAGATAATATGATAACAGGTAGAGTAGAGTTGGGACGCAAGAAGGCATACTAAGGTGGGATGGAAGTGGCTTCAGCTCCAATTGTGGTGGTGTCTCAACTGATGGTTTTGCAAGTGGTGAGGCTCTTTCTTCTAAATAGAGGGGCTCAAATCGGTGTTCTCTCTTCCAAAATCCTTGGCCTTCGAGTTCCATAACCCATTATGCCAACCCTTCGCCATCCATTTCCTCTAAATTTGTCAAACAGGCTCCCAATGGATCTTTGGCATTAAGGGTCTCATCTTCATCATGTAGGATCACAT
Organism: Nicotiana knightiana; assembly: GCA_005239525.1. Classification (NCBI taxonomy): domain Eukaryota; kingdom Viridiplantae; phylum Streptophyta; class Magnoliopsida; order Solanales; family Solanaceae; genus Nicotiana; species Nicotiana knightiana. Next base: position 35,228 of record ML369479.1, read on the forward strand.
CCACCCCCTCCACTAGGGAGCAATTTACATATTCACTGGGTCTCCTCATGTATTGTTGGATGTTGACTATCACTTCTTCATCGTTCAACCTCATTTTTAATTCCCCAGCCTTGCAATCAATCAGTGCTCTCCCAATGGCTAAAAATGGCCTTCCCAAAATGATGGGAATCTCCTCGTCTACTTGGCAGTCCAGAATGACAAAGTCAGCAGGGAATACAAACTTTCCCACTTGCACCAGCACACCATCAAGAATCCCTGTCGGTTTTTTTAACTATGCGGTCAGCCAGTTGCAACAGCATAGAAGTCGGCCTAGCTCTGCCAATGCCCAGCTTTGTGTAGATTGCCAAAAGCATCAAGTTTATGATGGCTCCTACGTCACACAATGCTTTTGGAAAAGCATAACTTCCAATGGTGCACGGAATGAGGAAACTACCTGGATCAGACATCTTTTGAGCCATGGGTCTAGTCACTACCGCACTGCATGTCTGTGTCAGAGTCACTGTGGACAGGTCCTGAAAATAAAATTTTCGCGACATCAGGTCTTTCATCATCTTTGCATAGCCTGGCATTTCCCTCAGGGCATCCATCAAAGGAATATTAAATTGAATATGACGAAGCATCTCCATAAATTTCCTGTATTGATCCTCTTTCTTTGTTTTGCCAATATCTGAGGGAATGGTGCAGGCATCACTTTTTTTCCACTGCCATTTGGTTGTTCTTTGTTAGAATTTTGTGGCACAAGAGGATCCACTTGTTCTGCAACTTTTTCACTTTATTTGGCTTTACCCTTTTCAACCTGGGCTTGTTCAACCACCACTTCAGTGAGTTCTGCTGATTCATCTATCTCGACTGGAACTAGAGTGGCTGGCATAGTCTCCCTTCTAGGTTGAGCAACCTCTTGTTCCCTGTCTAAAAATCTCTCCCATTCCGAAGACTGACCGTATTCAGCTGATTCAGATTTTGCTCCTTTGGGTTGATGTTTGTGTCGGCCGGTAATGCTCCCTGGGGGCGGTTATTTAAGTCCATGGATAGCTGCCCTAGTTGAGTTTCAATCCCCTTTATTGCTGAATCGTGTGCTGCCAACTTTTCTTGCATCTTACCATTTATGCCAATGAGTTTCTACAGCATACCCTTGATCTCCACCATGTTGTTGTCTTGCTGCTGATGCGGTGGTTGGTATGTTAGTTTTTGTTGGTGTTGCTGTTAATATCCTTGTTGTCTCTGATATGGAACCACTTGGCCTTGTGGCCGTACACCTCCAGGTTGTGGTATGTTAGGTCTGTACTGCTGGTTGGGTGTTGGCCCCCACTGTTGTCCTCCTTGCCTCTGACCCCCAAAATTATTAACATAATTCATATCTTCTCTGGGACCCTGGTTGTCACCTTTTCCACTCCATGAACACACATAAGATTGATTGATGCATGGGTTACACAGTCCTCCACTTGTTGTATCAACGATATGCAATTGCATTGTACCCATCTCGTCAATCTTCTTCGTCAGTATACTCATCTGAGTCATGAGTGTGGCTATGTTCTCTGCATGTGAATTATTTGGGTCAAGAGGAATTGAATGCACTATTGGTGTCAGGGTCGTACCTCTCATCATCCATCCTGAATTCTGAGCCATCTTGTCAAGAAAGACTTTGCACTCAGTAAATGTCTTGCTCAGAAAAGCACCCCCAGCTGAAGCATCCACATTTGCTTTCAAATTGCCCGTTAGCCCCATGTAGAATCTCTGGCCGAGCATCTGGTCTGGAATACCATGGTGAGGACACTTCACTAGAGTCCCTTTGAATCTTTCCCAAGTTTCCTGCAAGGTCTCAGTGGGCTTCTGCTTGTACTGCACTATCTCGTCAATCTGTCTTGCAGTCTTTGTTGGTAGGGTAGAACTTATTCAGGAACTGCTTGACTAATTCCTCCCACGTGGCAATGGAGTTTATTGGGAGTGAATTCATCCAAATCTGAGCTTCCTCAGTCACTGAGAAAGGGAATAGTAGCAGCTTGATGGCTTCCGGGGTCACATTTGGCTGCCTTTGGGTCACACAAGTCGATAGAAAATTTTTCAGGTGTTGTTGAGGATCTTCAATGTGTGACCCGGAGAACAATCCCTTATTCTGCAGAAGATGCAACATATTGTTGGTGATCTGGAATGTCTCCGCTTGTATTTGGGGTATAGCAATGGCGGTGGCCAGGCTGTCATCTATTGGTTGTGCCCAATAATAGAGTGCAGCTTCTGGAACAAGAGTTACCACCACTCCATCGTTTGGTACAAGAGGTACCCGGTTGTTTGCGTTGACGTTATCCACGTTTTCCATTTCAAGTGCAGTAAATATTTGTCCTTCTTGTTAGCACAGTTTAATGCCCGAAATATTTTCTCGGGGTCTGAGAGTCCTTCAAGAAGTTCACCAGTCCTCGAAGAGTTTCTAGGCATACACCTGCTTCACACAAGAATTCAAACGTGAGAATTTCAATGAAAAATTATTTAACACCATAGAAAATTGAGCTAAACTAATAATTCTAGCGATACTTCTAAGTTGTAACAAATAATACCGTTAGTTCCCGGCAATGGCTCCAGAATTTGATCACGCCCAACTGTGCCTTATAAAAGACAAAGCAGTCGTTGCAAATATAATTCGGTTTAAAATCCGAAGTCGAATCCTTAGGGAACTAACCTACCTATTAAACCTCTCAGTGATGCTAATGTAAGCTCAGACACTTTTCGGGGTGCATTATTTTTATCAATAATTGTTTGGATTTATTAACTAAAGGGACTAATATTAAAAACTAACAATATTTAATATTAAAGAAAAATCAATGGTAGAAAGATCTAGGGTAGTGATTTCCCCAATTGCTAGACTAATTCTGACTCTTTTGCTATACTTTCATTGTGTTACTCTATGAGGATTATGATCTATGGGTTATTGCAATTATCTCTCGATCAACTACAATAATTTACTAGAGCATTCTCTCGAACTACTCTAGCTGATAATTTATGTAGCTCTAATTTATCCCACCAAAGTTTCGTTATCTCTAACCCCACTTTTAAATTCAAGTAATGAATCTCTTCAATACCCAAAAGTGGTGTTGTTCAACAAAAATCTAACCTGGTATTCTTTCTCAAGCAACACCAAGCAATTAGACACGATTAATCAAGGGACCATTCAATTAATCACCATACAAAGCATAGTTGAACAATCTTAGATTAAACCCGGATCGATTATAACAATATTGAGTCAAAACNCAAAATAATTCATAGTTCCCAAAATAATGACAAAAGATGGAGAATAGAAAAACTCTAATTGTAGCCTGGTCTTCTCACACTTGTTCTTGCCTCCAAAGTCAGTCTAAAAACAAGCTTGACACCTCTTGGACGAGTTTATAGGGTTTTAAATATGGCTAGGCTAATTTCTCCCATTTTTAAACTTAGGTCCTTGAATTTTCTGAGCATTTCAGGACTCGACCGCGGCCGCAGCAGAACGCGGCTCGACCGCGGCCGCAGCAGAACGCGGCGCGACCGCGGTGATTTGCATACTTTTTGCCTCGTGTTATTTGGTCCACCGCGTTCCAGCCGCGGTCGCGGTGGGCTTCAGTCCAGCCATCCTTCACCCTTTTCTCAACTTCATTTCACTTGGGTTCTTTTTTATTGGCCTTATATTCCCGTGATTGACTCCAAAACACTCCTAAGTATCTTTCAAACGTGGATTATTTCCTGCAAAACATAAACACTATTTAGAGCATTTTGTTGTCATTTTTTCACTTAAAACAACACTAAAGTATGGTTCATTAAGAGTGTAAATAGCGTCTATATAGCCTACTATCAACAGGCATCCAAACTAAGTCTGCTGCAATATTTTTTTTCAGTAACCATAGCAGTACTACTTCCCTGAACAATAAATATAAAATGATTACAACAAAATGATCATAGGACTGAACGCCATCATATTAAACATTACTGTTGTGCAAACTAAATTGTTGTCATATTGAACACCACTGTTGTCATATTAAACACACATTAAACAAGTCTTTGCCAGAACTGTTGGACATAAAATAAACTGTTGTCATATAGTTTTACAACTACTAAAACTAAAACTTTTAACTGCTTTCATAGAGTTTGCAGTAACTAACACCAAAACACATTAAACAAGTCTTGCCAGAACACAGTAATTGACAAAAACCAACATTTCAATTTCCAACAACCAAGATAAACTGACCAACTTTGGTTGTTGGAAATAAATATTTGGCAACAAAGCTAAAGACCTGCAACTACCTACAACAACTAAGATCCCTAGATTTTTGAGTTTCCATTGAGTTTCTTGCTCTTCAACTTCCCCACTTTCTTTTGTCTTGTCATTTCCAATTGATTTCCAATCACTGCTTCTTTACTTTTCCAAGTGAGCTTAGTAGGTGAATAAGGAAAATCAGTGGGATAACTGACACCAGTATGATCTCCTCCGAAAGAGTTCAGTTCTATCCCAGCTGACATCAATAGATTCTTGTTTAATCTTCAGAAATAATCTTAGGCATTAAAGCAAGGTCACTTTCATGCTCACTACCATCACCATAGGGTTTTGTTTGGTGTCTTGGTATTCTAGGCATATGCATGAATACAAATTCACTTTCATATTCACCTTCTTGTGTTGGTTGAGGGGTTGAAAAATTAACATCCTCAACATTTCCTTCAACACCAACTTATAATTAAAAGGAAAAACCTTCTGTTAAAGAACTACAATTATATAAGAAGAAAGATAAGTTAAGAAGCAGGTACCTTGCATATCCTTGAATTGTGGTCCTGTTCACCACATATGTTGCATGTCATTCTAGTTCCTCTTCTTGATACAACCCACTCTCGTTGTCTCTGGTTAGCGTCACCCTTCTCCCTACTTCTTTTGACTATTGGCCTTCCAACAGTTTTAGCAAGTGGAGGTGGTTCCATAGCATGTTCTGGAAATACTTTCCAGAACTTTTCACTTTTAACAGGCATCAACTTGGCCCTTTTTGTCATCAGGTAAGCTTCCTTGTTTTACCACCGACCAATTTCAGTCATTGGATCCTCTCTCTCTTGTATTTTAGTGCCTTGAGGCATGGGGGCATGGAATGCCAATCAACTACCAGGATCTACAAGTGCATTTCTTCTCCACTAGGTTCACTTTATGTCTATCATCACCCTTAGAAATCTCATAGCCAGTTTCACTATTGAAATGAACAGTACATAAGTTTGCAACATTCAAATAAGCAGCATACAACTTCATGGTTATGACTGAACTCGTCTCCCCATGTTCTAACTTCTTCTTCCTTCTCTCTCAATCTGTTCATGATTCTTAATTCTAATATCCTCAAGCATCTTCAGGATAGGCTTGCCTCTTGCTTCTAATATCCAAAAGTTGAAGGACTCTGTAAAATTATTTTCCACCATTTGATTTTTGCACGGTGTATCAAAGTATGACCTGCACCAATTCTGTAGTAGATATCTAAGCATATGACATTCATTAATTCTATAGTGAATATCTAAGCAACTCCTTAGCAGCATCAATAGATAAGTCACAAAGATTCTTTAATTGATCTTTAAAGTCCTCCTCATAAGTGCTCCAAGCAGACCACCATAGGTATTTCTTCATTTTCCAAAATTTCTAATCCTCTTACTCCAGCTGGCTTCAATATGCCTCACATAAAACATGTGATTTGAGAGATGAGGGATAGTTCTTATTGTTTCTAATAGTCCTTGCACATGAAAATTTAAACAGACTTAACTATTAGATAAGGATAAAAATAACCGAAATAATCAATTAAACAAAATCATAATTTGTACGTTATGCATATCAGACATAAAGGTAATAGTTGTTCTATCTTTCAGATTCATTGAGTGTTTCAGCAGCTCCATAAACCATGTCCATGTCAAGGTATTTTTCTTCTCAACTACAGCCCAGGCAAAGGGATAGAAATGTTTCATGAAATCTTGTGCAACAGCCACCAATAGTTTCCCCTTGCAATGTCCCTTTAAAAAAGTCACATCTAGTCCAATGAATCGTCTCCGCCCTTGTTTGAACCCCAATTTTATTGCATTGAAGCATATGTGCAATTTAATAAATCTTTATTTACCTTCAGCCGTGGCATCTTTTGATAAATTAATAACCACATCACTACTAGGATTGCTCTCTCTTATCTCATTTGCATATGCTTCTAATCTGTCATAGACATCTAAAAAGTTTCCTTGCAATTGTTGAAGTGACATCCTCTTAGCCCTTTTCAATGTGGAGTTATGTACATTCAATGAAAATAGATTTTTCAAATATAGTTTCATATCCTTTATCTTATACTTGGGGTTATTAAGCACCTTACTCTTGAAATATTGAGCTAAATTTTTTGTTTTGGCTCTAGAATTCTCAATTGCATCTTCACAGTTGTGCTTTGTCTTCAATGTTTTTATCTTAAATCCAGGACCCTTCTTATCTTCAGAGATGAGGCATACAAAAGGGCATCCTACTACACCTTACTTTTATTTGATCACTTTTTCTTAGCTTCATAGGTTTGGAATTTGCAATAGCATAGAAGTTCATGACTTTTCTGGCCTCATCCAAGTCCTTAAGTGTGATAGACTTATCAGGCTCTTTGTGGTGAATAAGTTTATCATTAACTTATTTACACTTCTGCATCCTAAGTAACTCTAATTTTTCATAACCATATTCACTAGCATCTGAACCATAATATAAACTTTTAACACTATCAGATTCACAATCAGTACCTAATTCACACTAATATTAACTTGAAATTGGCTCTTCGTGGTTCCCCATATTGAAATATCTATAATATAGAAACAGAAGAAAACATAGAGGGGCCACATGAATAATTTAAGAACTTTGACAATAAAATATTGAACATATAATAAATTACTGCATATAATATAGTGGAAAGAATAAAGCACACTCTTTAAGAGATAAAGCACATGATTCTGTCGATTTCAACAACCTAACCTGATCACAATACATTACTCCATCTAATATAATGGAAAGAAAAAAGTATTATTTTTAAGAGATAAAGCACATGATTCTGTCGATTTCTACAACCCAGCCCTACCACACCATGATAAAATATGGGACCTGGGGCACAAATTGACACCACATAAAGAAACAACAAAGATAACAAACAAAAAGACTACCAGACCCACATGCAATCACTATACACTGAGATTCAGAATCAAAAATACCAGTACATGATAAAACCCTAGAAAATTAGAAAAATAACGGATTAATCCTTTGTTCGAGCCAAAGACCCATTAAATGGAAGAAGAAATTATCTAAATAGCTTCAGAAGGTCTTCAATTTGTGTTGTCCCTTGATCGATGGTATCATCCCCTCAAGTCTCAAATCGCCTATGTTGGAAGAACTAGGTTTAGAATGGGGTTTGACATTTTTTACCGACCTTTCTCATTTTTTAATCCCTATATGGATTGATAATCGGGTTTTTTTTACGGGTTAATGGGTTATCAGAGCAGGCTTATGTGAATCCGCTCATGTGGATTGCCATGTCAGTTAATTAATTCCACTGAGAAGGCTTATGTGGTCAGTCGTTAGAATGAAGGCATTATTGGCCCAGAAAACTAACGTGGGGGATTTTGTTGGCCCAATTTTCTAACGGAGGACATAAATGAGCTATTTACAATAGTTTAAGGATATTATTGGATCTTTTCCTGCCCTAGAAATACACACACTGAATTCTTCTAGACATGCAAACCTATTGTTGGATCGGAAAGGGGTCAAATATATCATTTTACTATTAAAAATAATTTAACATTATCCTCCGTTTGAGTATCAGTCCATAATTTCCCCTACCGTTATATTATTTTTCAAATTTATCCCTGATTTTAATGGAAGGAAACGTGACATCACATAAACTGAAAATCCATCTCCAATTTTAATACCCAATTCTCCTTACAAACCCACCCTTTAATTTTAATCCATACCCGACCCATCTCCAAATTTTTACGTTTAAGTTTATCATTTTTTTTCTTTTTTTCCTTTACATCTCTTTGTTCTTCGTCAATACACCATATCACCTCCTTCACCTCAAATTCCACCCAAAACTAAAAGATAAAACAAACAATCTATAAAAAATGAAATGACAATATAATGATAGGATTTCTAAATTTTGAATAGAATTCATGTGTTCGTTAGTGCTAGGTCAAGTTCAAGTAGGAGATTCCGAACCCCATTTTCGAAAATTTAGAGCCTCATCCTGGGTTGAGCACTTTTGAATATGAGGTTGATATAAAATTTGAGGTTAGATTTGGTAATTTTTGTAGGACTTCAATTTTTTAAAACTCAGTTGAAAATTAGCATTAAACTTGGTGTCATCGGCTTCACCAATGTTCCATCTTTAAGAGTTTCAGATCTGAAATATTTTTTTGGAAGTTGTGTTTTAATATTAAATGGTAGCAATTTGAAAATTATTGGTATCAATCGGATTACTCGACCGGCGAATAATCTGAAAATTACTTTCTCGTCACCTGCGAACACCCTATATCTTGTGATTTTGCTACAAGAATGGTGAGCAATAGAGAAGTAGCCTATTATTAATCTCTTCCTACTTCAAATAATGCAACATATTTATTTACTGCAAAGTAGTATTTGACTAAACACACTAGGAAAGCATCAACCTGGCTTGTCATTAATAATTGTTTACTGTTTAGTAGTTTTGAGCTGAAACGCCACGCCATTGTAAGTAGATTTACTCTGTTTACATATTTTTCTGACAATTTTAGCTCATAATTAATGCCATTTAAAACTTTTTCTTGTAAAAGGAAAAAAATGAAGAAAAATAAATGAAAGATTTTTTTTAGGGGGGGGGGGGNGGAGAGAACAAAGGGTGTTTGCCTGTGAGGGGCCTCTCTCATTCCCCTTAATCACATTATTTTATGACTCTTTACCTTCATTTTCCATTTGGGTCGAGTAAGGGTCGGGCGTGGGTTTTAAATTGGAACCAGGTATTAGAGCTAGGGGTGTGTCTTCTGTTTTTGTAGTGCCACGTGTCCCTACTAGGGATGTTCATAAAAATACGAAAAATCGAACCAAACTGAAAACCAAACCAAACCAACCAAAAAATCGATATATAAAGGTTTGGTTTGGTTTTAGTTTTAAATTTTAAAAACCGATCAAATTTGATTTGGTTTTGGTTATAATAAAAAAATAACCGAAAAAACCAAATCAAACCGACTATAAAAGTAGCTATTTAAATTTATTATTACACCTATATATATGTATATTTTTATATAAAGTTTCTAAAAATTTTGGTACATATTAGTCATTTTTATTTTTAGTCTAGTTCTTTGCTATTATAATAAACTAATTCTTTACCTTCTAATTTGATTGGTAGTTTTCTTTTGCTAAGCACATGTCATGACCCGAAATTTCCATTGTCGGGATCGTGATGGCGCCTAACATCACACTTGCCAGGCAAGCCAACGTTAGAGATTATTTAGCCATTTATGTCCATTTTTAGTAATTAACAATAATCAGAAAAAATAAAGAAGAATAATTGTAAGGTACATAGAAATCGAAGTCATTTACATTCTACTCCTCCCTAGAAACCTGGTGTCACAATTTCACGAACACACTATGATTTTCTACGAACATGAGTCTGAAAGAAATTTACATCTGTTTTGGGAAAGAAATAAAAATAGTAATAAAGAGATGTAGAAAGGGACGCCAGGGCTTGCGGATGCCAGCAGAACTACCTTGGGTCTCAAACTGTGAACCTGAGCCAAATCTCTCAGTCAGCCACAACCTGCTATAAAATCTGCACAAGAAGTACAGAGTGCAGTATCAGTACAACCGATCCCATGTACTGGTAAATGCCGAGCCTAGCCTCAACGAAGGTGTGACGATGCTACGGCGGGACACCCAGAATATACGCTACAGTCGATAAATAATAAGGCAGGAAAGGAGAACAGTAATTTAAAAGCAGTAAATTGCAGAAATGAATACTTAACCTCGGTGTCTTATCAATATCCAGCTATAACAAATCTTAGGCGAAATGTAAACCATCGAATAACTTACATAGTCAGCAAAGAATAAATAAACACACATATTGATGTGGCGCGCATCCCATCCCACCAATCCTCCCTTGTTCTTCTGTAACAATTACAATAAAAATAAATAATATATATATGTTGTACCGCGTAACCCGATCTCACCATATGTCAATATCAACATAATAATTCACCTTTATTACTCCGTATCAACCCTTATTCCTCCTGTTGCGGTGTGTAACCTGATCCCACCGAATAATCATATTCACCCTTATTCCTCCTCATCAATCCTCCCTTATTCCTCATGTTGTGGCGTGCAATCCGATCTCACCATATCATAATAAATTATACATAGTATACAGAAATTTCATAAAAATTCACACAAGGACCTTACCAACACTTGAAATTTAGAACAAGGAAACCGGAAGTCGTATAATCAATAAAACTCTATAAAATTAATACTACTCAGCGAGACCAAATTGGGATATCACTGAAAATGCCAATAAGAACAACTTAAGCCAATAGAGGGGAAGCAATAATCCTACGGGGTAATAAACATCTTCAACAAGGGAGCACATTATCTAACAAGTAATAATTGGGCATGGAATTACAATTAAACATGTAACAAGTAAAGCAAGAAGGAAAACAATATAAGGAGAACGGAAGAAAACAAGTAAAATAGGTAAATTGGTGGTGCATAGGTACTCGTCACCTCACATATACGCCGCTCACATGATTTATCACGTAGAAAATAAGGCAAAGGTTCCTAAACCCTCAAGTCAATGTTAGACACAATACTTACCTCGATCCACATACCACTCACTTCTCAAGTACCGCTTTTCCTCTAGATTCCGCCTCCAACCCACTAGTATCTAGCCATAATTACTTAATAATATCAAATATTGCTAAAGAAATCGATTCCAATACATAAATTTAGGTTTTCCAACATTTCCCCCAAAAAGTCCAAAACCGACCCCGGGTTTGCTTGGTCAAAATTCGAGGTTCGGGCCAAAATTTATTTTTTCATTCACCCCCGAGCCCGAATATATAATAAGTTTGGGAATCCGACCTCAAATCGAGGTCTAAATTCCTAAATTTGCAAAATCTTCAGTTCTCCTAAAATCCTTAATTTCTACCATGAATGAACAAGATTTAGGACTAGGAATTCAATGGGTGATGATGAAAATTGAAGAAAACGAGTTAAAGAGTGAAAACCTATGATTTGGTGTTGAATTCCCTCTTCAAAAATCGCCCTAGGTTGAGTTCTAGTGATAAAATATGAAGTTTTGGAAAGAAATCTCGTTTTTTTAAATTCTGTTTTACAACACCGGACAGGTTTTCTTCGCGTTCGCGAAGGACCTATCGCGATCGCGATATACAGTGGCTCAAAGGCCTACGTGTTTGCGAATTCCTCCTCGCTTTCGCGAAGGCTATGCGCCCCCCCCCCCCCCCCCCCCCCCCCCCCGGCCTCTGTTTTCGCGAACCATTGCTCGTGTTCGCGTCGAAGGAATGACTGACCCTTATCCCTGGTCCCTAACACTTCGAGTTCGCGTTGAGATGGTCGCGTTCGCGACCCAGGCTCCGCGTTTGGTAAGTATATGTCTCATATTTAAGAAAAAACGGATAAATAACTGAAAAACTGACAAAAATCGACAAACATCGAATAGATAAAAAACTGATTTAATTGGTTTGGTTTGGTTTGATTTGGTTCCAATATTAAAAAAACTAACTTGGTTTGGTTTTATTTTAGGGAAAAACCGACCTAAACCGAACCATGAACACCCCTAGTCCCTATGTTAAAATTAGGGTAAATTTGAGAAATAGTATAACGGTAGGGGCAGCTATGGGTTGATAATTAAACGAAGGGTAATTTTAAATTATTTTCGATAGTACAAGGACATATTTGACCATTTTCCATTGTTGGATTCGTCACTGGGCATCTACCTTTTAGAAAGCTAGTTTATACAACATTCATGCTTTTTTAACTCTATAAATACACATACTGAATTTTACTGGACCTGCAAACTCATTGTTGGATTCTCCATTATGCATCTGTCTTTAGAAAACTAGTTTGTACAACATCTATGTTCTTTTGGCCCCAGAAATACATACATTGAGGTTCGCTGGACTTGCGAACTCATTGTTGAATTCATCACTGGACCTCTACCTTTTTAGAAATCTAGTTTATACAACATTCTTGATCTTTTGGCCCTATAAATATACATACTGAATTTTGTTGGATACCTGCAAACTTATTATTGGATATGTCACTATGTATATGCCTTTTAGAAAGCTAGTTTGTACAACATCCATGCTCTTGCCTTACAAATACCCATACACAGGGGCATACATAGAAATTTTTGTTAGCGGTGTCGTAATTTATAGAAGAACAGGAATAAATAGATAATATCATATTTCTAGGAAATAAATAGCCTTAGTCCATTGGTTACATTGAATCTTAAGTTAGAAAAGTTCTTGAGTTAATTCTGCATAATTACAATTTTTAACCACATAGGCTATTTCAAATATTAGCCAAAATATACATGCTAGTTGAGGTTTGAACCTCTGATCGCTTAGAGAAAAATCAGGCACATAACCAACACGCTAGGAGAAAATTTATGTCAAGTGATTTTTTTTCTATTTTATTGGTTTCCTCATACTATTAATACATATTCAGTATAAATTTCCGACAATGCGGTGTCATGTGACACCGCTTCCTTGTTAGTATGTCCGCCCTTGCCCACACATTCAACAACAACATAATAACAATATACTCAGTGTGATTTTATGATTAGGGATTGGAAAGGGTGTGATGTATGCAGACCTTCGCTTACGCGAGATAGAAACATTGTTAAAGAGTTAAAGAGTACAAACATATTATTTGGTGTTGAATTCCCTCTTCAAAAATCGCCCTAGGTCGAGTTCTAGTGATGAAATATGAAGTTTTTGGAAGATATTTCGTTTTTGAATTCTGTTTTAAAACACCGGACAGGTCTTCTTCGCGTTCGCGAAGGACCTGTTGTGATCGCGATACACAGCGGCCCAAAGGCCTACGTTCGTGAATTCCTCCTCGCGTTCGCAAAGGCTATGCCCTCCCGGCCTCCGCGTTCACGAACCACTGCTCGCGTTCGGCGTAGAATGAATGACTGACCCCTCTCCATGGTCCCTAACACTTCGCGTCCGCGTTGAGATGGTCGCGTTCGCGACCTAGGCTCCGCGTTCGCGTAGAAGAAACTTTTCTTCAAACCAATCTACTATTCGCGTTCGCTAGAGTACCTTCGCGAACGCGAAGAAGGAAACACCAGATGACAGCTGAAGCCAGAAACCAGATTTTTTAAGTTCAAAATATCCCGTAGCCTATCCGAAACTCACCCGATCCCTCGGAGCTCCAAATCAAACATGCACACTAGTCTAAAAACATCATACGGACTTGCTCGTATGGCCAAATCGCCAGAATAACACCTAAAATTACGAATTTAGCACTAAAACCTATGAATTTCTCAAAAACCCTTTAAAATTACTATTTTCTCAACTAAAGGGTCGAATCACATCAAATGAGTTCCGTTTCTCACCAAATTTCACAGATAAGGTATAAATATCATAACAGACCTGTACGGGACTCCAGAACTAAAATATGGGCCCGATACCAACAAGATCAAACGTTAAGCAAATTCTTAAAATCATTAACAATTTCATCCTTTCAATTTAAATCAAAAATTCATATCTTGAGCTAGGGAACTCGGAATTCGATTTCGGACATACGCCCAGGCCACATATTTCATTACGGACCCACCGGGACCGTCAAAACATGGGTCCGGGTCCATTTACTCAAAACGTTGAGCGAAGTCAACTAAAATCAACTTTTTAGGTCATAAATGGTTATTTCATCAATTTTTCACATAAAAGCTTTCTGACGGCATGCCCGGACTACGCATGCAAATGGAGAAAGGTAAAAAAAATGAGAGTTTTAAGGCTAAAGAGCGCAGAATAGAGTTCTAAAATACAAGATAACCCTTTGGATTATCACAGTACAAGAATTTATTTCATGTTAAAAATAATCGATTTTTGATTGAGTACATAAATTATTCATCACTATTTGAGTCAATTATCATCAATATATCTTGGTAAATGATAGATTTCTCAAAGAGCAATTGATTTGATAGCGTTAGTTGAAAATGTAGTTGTCAGAATATGCGTTTGGTAGTATATGTCTCATATTTAAGAAAAATCCGATAAATAACCGAAAAACCCACAAAAATCGTCAAAAGTCGGTAAACACCGAATAGATAAAAAACTGATTCAATTGGTTTGGTTTGGTTCTGAATTACTTGGTTTGATTTTATTGGAAAACCCGACTCAAATCGTACGATGAACACCCCTAGTCCCTATGTTAAAATTAGGGTAAATTTGAGCAATAGTATAACGGTAGGGGCAGTTATGGACTGATACTTAAACGAAGAGTAATTTTAAATTATTTTCGATAGTACAAGGACATATTTGACCTTTTTCCGTTGTTGGATTCGTCACTGGGCATCTACCTTTTTGAAAGCTAGTTTATACAACATTCATGCTTTTTTGACTCTATAAATACACATACTGAATTTTGTTGGACCTGCAAACTCATTGTTGGATTCGCCATTGTGCATCTGTCTTCAGAAAGCTAGTTTGTATAACATCTATGTTCTTTTGGCCCCATAAATACACACATTGAGGTTTGCTGGACTTGCGAACTCATTGTTGGATTCATCGTTGGACCTCTACCTTTTTAGAAAGCTAGTTTATACGACATTCTTGATCTTTCGGCCCTATAAATATACATACTGAATTCTGTTAGATACCTGCAAACTTATTATTGGATATGTCACTATGTATATGCCTTTTAGAAAGCTAGTTTGTACAACATCCATGCTCTTGCCTTACAAATACCCATACACAGGGGCATACATAGAAATTTTTGTTACCGGTGTCATAATTTATAGAAGAACAGGAATAAATAAATATAATTATCATATTTCTAGGCAAGAAATAGCCTTAGTCCATTGGTTTCATTGAATCTTAAGTTAGAAATGTTCTTGAGTTAATTCTGCATAATTACAATTTTTAACCACATAGGCTCTTTCAAATATTAGCCAAAAAATACCTGCTAGTTGAGGTTTGAACCTCTGATCGCTTAGAGCAAAATCCGGCACATAATCAACACACCAGGAGACAATTTATGTCAAGTGGTGTCATTTTTTTCTATTTATTGGTTTCCTCATAGTATTAATACATATTCAGTATAAATTTTTCGACAATGCGGTGTCACGTGACACTGCTTCCTTGTTAGTATGTCCACCCTTGCCCACAAATTCAACAATAACAACATACTCAGTGTGATTTTATAATTAGGGATTGAAAAGGGTGTGATGTATGCAGACCTTAGCTTATGCGAGGAAGAAACATTACTTATGATAGGTCTCTATGTACAAATACACACACATGCACATAATTATGAATACAATCAAGTACTCTCTTTTAAGCAATGGCATAAGTGCATGCTCGAGGGGGTCACACACACACACTAAGAATCTAAGATTAATTTTTGTAGCACAACCAAAGCCATGCCACATTACATGCACTATAGCACGTTTGCTGCTTGTTTATTATAGCAATGAACGCAGGCTCCTAGCATGCCCAAGGCCAAGTGCATCATTGTTATCACAGCAACAAAAGGAACCAATTGTTTTAAGTTTTGTCCCTTTCCAAATTTTAATTCTCAATGTTGGTTATTCCCCTTCTCACTTACTCAACAATTTTTTTCCTTCCATGATTTTTATTGGTTGATAAAATGTTAGGGATTAGCATACATTTTACTAATAATTGTGTTTAAAATCAAGTACTTGTATATATTTTCTAGATTTTTTCTTACATAGACTGAGTGTAGTCATGTAGATAAAGCCACCGAGTCTCCGTATATTGGTTGGTTTCATTCTAGATTTACCTTTGCCTCGCTCACTTGGAAAGACCAAAAAGCAGAAGTGGAGTCAGAATTTCAACTTAAAAAATTTTGAATTTTAGAATAACGAGTTCAAACGAAAATAATTAGATTTTAAATATGTTTATATATATTTAATGAATTTTTTACTACAAATACTGAAATACACTATTTGAATATAAGTTATTGGATTCGATACCTCCACCTCGGGAGCTAAGGTGCCTATATGTAAAATAATTAATTTTCTAAGTTGACATTGATTGTCGGTATGGTGAATATAGCTCAGTACTTTCTATAGTGATTTAAAATTATGAATTTTGAAGATTGCAAATTTCAATTGAGGCTATAAAATAAGCTGGCTATACCACTGTTGATGTGGTGGATGTACGTAATAATACTCTATATGTAATAGTTTGAATTCTGAATATATGTTTATGTTAGTGGTTTTCATGAATTTTGAAGAATATTTAAAGTTTACTGAGGTATTGTGGTGACAATTATTAGGAAAAGGACATTGACATTAAGAATTATACCTTGATTGTGATGATGATTAAGAACACTTAGCTTGCACTTTAATTGTCACTAAAACATGTCTCCCTCAGAAACTGCATTTTCTATTCAATGATTGGGTGATTGACCGAGGCGTATACAAGATTTAAATTTTCGTCATTGAACCCGATAAACTTCTAAAATATGAATTCAAAATTTAATATTTTTGAAATTTTAGTATTTTTCATATATACACATACAATCACAAAACTTTAACTTTATTTTCTTGTTCAAACGCAACTCTAATTTTCAAATACCTTTCTTCAACTTTAATTTATAGTTTGTTTGACCAAGCTTTTTTTGGCCAAAAGTGCTTTTATTTTAAAGTTAAAGTGCTTGGCCAAACTTTTAGACCGAAAAAAGTGTTTTTGAGTAATAACAAGAACTGCTTTTTGAGAAGCTAAAAAAGTAGTCATTTGTAGAAATACTTATTAGAAGCACTTTTTAAGAGGTTGGACAAATATTAATTA
Organism: Nicotiana knightiana; assembly: GCA_005239525.1. Classification (NCBI taxonomy): domain Eukaryota; kingdom Viridiplantae; phylum Streptophyta; class Magnoliopsida; order Solanales; family Solanaceae; genus Nicotiana; species Nicotiana knightiana. Next base: position 52,241 of record ML369479.1, read on the forward strand.
ACGTTCAAAAATAATTTAAAATTAATTAACCAAACACAGACCGTCTACCCAAAAATACTTATTTGAATAGCGACCAAACATACTATCAAATACATACTTTTTTCAAATCTCAACTAAAACATGTCCAAGACCCTGCTAAATCCTTAAAATCCTTTTAAAGTCCTAAAACTTGATTGTTGAGTTATTTGGATAGGGATTTTTATACATAATCAGTCATTTATTGTTTACGTTTTCTAGCTAGTATACATAAATTACATTTTAACAAAAAAAGATTATATATATTAATATATGAATTATACATATACTATATTCCTCTCGTTATTTTCAATTGAAGCGGTTGAGTAGGCGTCTATTTGGGTTAAATTCAAAAATAGCGAAATTTACAAGTGGTAATTGAAAAATAGCCACAATTTCAAAAGTAATCGAAATTTAGCCACTTTTCATATAAAGATAAATATAAACGAAAACATTTATACTGGAATTCCAGTATAACATACTGTACTTCCTGCATAATATACTGGAAGTTCATACACACGTGTTCCAATCTCCAGTAGATTATGCTGGAACTTTCCGTGTGTTGGAGTTCCAGCATAATATGTTAGAAGTTCATACAAAGGTGCACCAATCTCCAGTATATTATGCTGGAACTTTCCGTGTTGCAGCAAAATGGTGGCTATTTTTAATAATTTTGCGAATACTGGCTATTTTTCAATTACCAGTCTGAAAAATGACTAGCCCGTATTATTTTCACCGTCTATTTGAGTTAATGCATTGGTGTTGTGGGCTAATCAAATCAAACTACTGGGCCTTAAATCTTTTAAAGCAACATCACGGGCTAACCCGAAGTCCAAAAGCCCACAAACACCCCCTATCCAAAAAACAGCAACCTTAATCTTTGTGTAAAAAAAAAAAAACACAAACTAACAAGAATCTCTGCATTCTCCACCATGAATCTTCTCAAACTTCATCACCAGCACAACAACTATTACCATAGCAAATTCTCTTCAATTTCAGGAAATTCATCAACCCATTCATCTTTCTCTGCTCCCCACTTTCTCTTTTTCACTACCCACAAACCAAAAAATTTTACTTTTAACACTTCATTATGACAATTTTAAGCTAAAAAATGTAAGAGCTTCAGCTGTAAAAATCCAATCTTTGAGTGATAAAGAAGAGGAAAATTTAAACGATTCAGAAGAGTATGAGTACTTAGCAGCAGATGGGGTTGTTTATAGGAAGACTTTGAGATTAGTAGAGGGTGCTATGTTTGCTGCTGTTTCAGGCTTAGCTTATCTCTTGAGAAATTCTCTTGCTATTGAGGTACATATATGATTCTTGAAATTTAGAAATTTGATGGGTTTCTGGAGGAAATGTTTTTTTCTTTTTTCTCTCTGTTCATATTGTTGGGTGTTAAATTTATTTTGATGGTTTTTCATTTGGTTATTGGTTGCAAGAAATAGAAAGAGTTGGAATTATTTGGTTGTTGTGAGTTAAGAAGTAGTAGTACTTTAGTTTATGAATTGTATTGAATTTGTTAAAGGTTTACTATTGTCCAATTAGTAAGTGAAGTTCTTTATCTTATGGAGTGTTAGAAATGTTGCTGAAGTACAAAATAATTTAGGCTTGAAGAACGTTAATTAACCCTTTCCTAAATGTTGTATCTTCGGAAATAGCCTCTCTGCCTTACTGGGTAGGGTAAGGTCCGCGTACACACTACCCTTCTCAGACCCCACTTGTGCGATTAGATTGGGTCTGATGTTGTTGTTGTTGTAAATGTTGTATTTACTTTTTCTCCTTTGCGAGAATGCTATGGGCAGGGGCAGAGCTAGGTGGGTGGAAGGGGGCTCGCCCCCTATATATATAGTTAAATTTTTTTCATGTATATTTATATTAGGTGTTGAATCCCCTTAGCTTCTTTGTTTTTCTTTTTTTTATTTTTCGAATCCTCTTGTGAAAATCCTACTTCGGCACTGGCTATGGGATTGAATGCAAATAGCTTTAGTGGATATGAAAAGTCTTTTTGAGTTATGCACTAAGCAAATAATGAAGAAATTCAGGTTAGGAAAGCAAGGATATTTCAGGTTTAATTGCAGAATTTTGGAGAGGAAAACAGAATCTTTGTAGGAGAAGAGAGAAAATAGTTGAGACTCAACAGATAGGAGAAGGTAGTTGTTTTTCTGCAAACTAAACAATAGTTTACAGGATGCATCCTTTTAGCTTAAGTCACAACTTTGCATTAAAAAATGTTTTATTTGTTAACAAAATTTTAACAGAAAAAAAGCACGTGGATTCTATAGCAAGGTACGTAACTAGTAAGAGTAAAACTAATCTTGGTGAAAAACTGTTAGATAGAAAACAACGGTTCATGAATTAGATAGGTCTTCTGCCAATCTGCAGCTTAGGTGACTTTTTTCCTAAACTCTTTCAAAAGTCTTAATTTTTTACTATTCATACTTGGCTCTGTTGGTGGTTTCGAGGAAATTGTTTAACAGGTAGAAATGAACCAGCCAATTGAGGGGATTTTTTAGGTTAAACATTTTGTATTTTTGTAGCTATCCAACTTTATGAGTTCTGTCTGTCATTTGCTGCTGGTTTTGATATCCTAAAGGAATTTTGGCTTTCCATGTAGCACAGAATTACTTCGGCTGTTTCTTCGCGTTGCCGATTGTTATATCCTCGATGAGATGGGGTGTTGCAGCTGGCAGAAAAACCATGGTTTGTCCCCTCCATATACCTGATAAGTTGAATGTTACTTGTTCCTAAACCCTTGTTCATCTACTTTCTCTAACGGTCATTTGTCCCATCTCATTAAGTGGCAACTGTTGTGCTCTTGTTTGTCTTGTCTGGTCCAGTGAAAGCGTTAAATTATATGGTGAGTTATATCTTATAAACAATAAAATATTTACATATGGGCTAGAGAAATTTCAAAATTTTATTGTCGCTCTTATGATACTTATTATGTTTGGTGGCTGTTCTTGTGCTTCAATACTTTATTCTCGCACAAGTATTAAGTATTCATGTTTAGGTGATTTTGTTAGTAATGTAGCTACATTTTTCTCTCGTTCTGATTCAGTTAATTCATGGTTTACTTGGCTTCACAATGGGTTCATTATGGAGGTATCTAGTTATTTAATTTTACGTGTCTGTACGTGAATGCTTAAAGCTTATTCATCAAGTCATTGTAATGGGAATCAATTTTGAGAGGAAGTCTTTATACACCTTAGTTTCAACCCCTCACTGGAAGACATGTCCCCCCTCCAACCCCTCCAAAAAAAAAAAGAAAGGAAGGATACCCAGTGCGTATCGCCTGATCTCGTTCTCTGTTCTGGCCCCTCCCTCTTTCAAAAAACCCCATAAAGAAATGGAAGACGGAAATCAAGAATCCAGTGAGAGGATGCTTGCTTTATTTCACATCTTAAAAGTACCAAATTGGAGTTGTAAGTTATTAATTGTCATATGTGCAAATGAAGATAATAGTGTACTGACCAGGGGCGGATGTAGCTAATCGACTACAGCTTCAATAGAACCCAGTTGTTTTAATACGGAGCTCAAAATTTTAATACGGAGCTCAAAAAGCATCAAAATTTCAACAAATATTACATTATGAACCCATAATTTTAGTGTACAATGTATTAGTGGTAAAAATATAAAGATTGAATCATCAAGTTAAAATCTTGAATCCGCCTCTTGTATTAACTAATTTGTTCAGACTTTCTGGGGTTTACTATAGCCAAAGTTATGCTTATGCACTGGAGCACATCCTGCATCCTTCACATTAAATGTCGCTGCTGTTTGATATTGTCCTAGTTCTTATTTTGTCAGGTTGAGAACAAATTGGGGTGCCTCAATCTTCTTGTGCTCTATTGTATGTTCTATTCCTTCTACTGTTTTTCCTCTTTGAGGGCGTTCTGTATTTATTATGGTGTGATTCCGACAAGTGATGATATATTTGATTTGCAGGCTGGGGCTATAGGTGCTCTTGGATATGTAATATTATCCTCATTTTTAATCGGAGAAAACATCCTTGCTCTGGTAATTTTTTAACTTTGTTTTCTCTTCTTTACGTCTGTTACAGTTGTTTCTTTGCTAATGAAATGTATCGCTCACGTGTTCCTTCTTTGCTTGTAGATCACCGTAAATATTCATGCTTCTCTCTCGTACATCCTCACATCCTTAGGCAGTCAGATAGTTCCATCTATGAGTTTCAAATACACCTTATTCGGGACTCTGGTACGTGTGATAACTTCTTATCTGTTCGATAATTTTGACAAGTAAAAAGCTAATATTTTCTTCTTTTTGCTTCCTGCACCTGCAGCTTTTGATAAATTGTACGTTCTTCGTGTTCTTGCTGCATCTTCTCTATGCCATCTTTCTAACCAAATTTGGGATGAAAGCTACATTGAGACTGCCGAGGTGGTTAGCGGCAGCAATTTAAATAGGTAAAAAAAATTGCACTCATTCTAGACGCGTTCAAAATGAGACTTTGCTCTAATACTACACTACAGTGATGATTAATACAAGATTATTATTGATACAAGATTGTCGACGTTGATTATCAATCTAGTCCATTATTTGTTCAAAGCAATACAAAGTCGCCAAAAATTAACTGCTCAGCTCAGCTGTAAATGTATTTATAAGACATATTGGCCAGTTCTAATGCATTGAAAATGCCATTTGATGGGAGTTAATATTTCTCTTTAGGTGTACTTGTTTCAGTACTCCCCTTAATATTAATTTTTTTCCTTAATTCTTTCCTCAAAGCCATGTTGATTTGAAGTAGTAGACTTCAAGCTTGAGACCATGATTCTTTAAAACATCCATTGGCTCTTTGAGTTCATTGTGTAGTACTAATAACTTTAGGGGTCGTTTGGTATGCGGGATAACGACTCATATAAGGTGGGATAAATTGTGATACTAAATTTTGTATTATTTTATCCCACCTTTATAAACTTTGTCGCAGACTTAAAAGGTGGAATAAAAGATGGGATAACATGGTATAAATTTTGTCCCAGACTTAATATTGGATATCTCATCTTATCCCATTGAACTTGGTATTATTTTATCCCACCTTCCAGGTGGGAGGTTATAATCCCAAGACTATAAACTCGAAAAAATTTCACGCAACCATCATGCTTCCTAACTCTCATGTGGCGAAGCTACCCTTATCAAAAGGGGAGTCAATTGATATTTCTTCGTAGGAAAATTATATTGTATACATAGATCACTTTTTTTTTCATCTATATATACTATATGTTGGATTTTCTTGACCTTCTTTGTGTGTTTACTATACTTTGATGTAATTAGAAGGAAAAAATAAAAGTGCCACTGTCCATATGCTTTATTCCCCCATTTTAGTAAGGTTAACTACCGAAAAATCACATTTGTTTAGTTGGCAAATAGCGACTTTCATCCCAGACTGAGACCATGATCTAGCTTGAAAAATCCGTTTATAGGAAAAATCTTGAATATCTAAAGATGCTCTTCCTTTGTGGGGCAACATATTAATTTTTTCTTTTTGATATGATAAAAGTTTAGATAAAAAAAAGACTTGGACTAATAATCCAAATGCTTTCAACTCTATTTATCCAAATATACAGTCCTATAACAAACTAAAATTTATTCAAATACAAAAACTATTCTAGTTTTCTCCTTCTCGCATCCGAAAATAAGGGAGGGAAAATAATCAGCAAACTTGTAAAACTCGTCATAACATTTGAGTGAATTGTATTATCTCAAACATCATGTCAAATCAAACCAATTGCATTCAATTTGAAACTGAAAGGACATCTATTTTGAAATATGACCATTGGGAGGGTCGACTAATCAAAAACACCTAAACAATCATCTTAGTTAACGTTTCACCATAGATTCCCAAGTTTATTTTGAAAAATCTGAATTCAAACAATAACGCCCTCAACCTGTGAAAAAGTAGTGCAATGAGAACCCCGAAATATCCTTCAGAGCTGGTTTACAGGGAGCAACTAGATATCGGAAAGTAAAACTCCAATACCGAGAAGATCATAACTGTATCATACACTAATGAGTGGAAAATATAACCTTAACTAATCAAAGAACGAGAAAGGTTAACACGTGTACCCAAAATTAGATCATAAACAAGGCTCAAGCTTCTTTCCTTGTTATCCTGTCATTTAAAAGTGAAAAGCATTAGGAATCAATAAGGAATATGGTTCTTAAATCCTTGTAACAAACTTAAATAGGTTGGTTATGGTTTATTGAGTAGCACGCGTACTACTTTAGATATTTGTACTGAATCAAATCAGATACAGTTGGGCACGATGAAGTACAATAAGAGTCGAGCACAATATATCTCACCTGAAACAGTATATCTCGAGCGCTGATGTTATTTCATGAATAACAGACGTGGCAAACTGCAGATAGAGCGACACTGAATAAGAGGAAAAACAATAAGAACAATCAGCCAATAATACATTAGAGTTAAAAAAAATGCCGAGATAAAACACTGAGATTGGAAATCTTTTTAAAAAACGACAACATGGAACAGTGAGATTGGATATCTCTAGGTCAGAAATAGAATATGGAGCAGACCAAATTTTTACCTGAGTATACAGTGTAAGCAAGAAGAACCCAGAACTCATCAACTCTGCAAAGAAGAGATTCTCATGAGCGTAAAGGAATACAAGAATTCTGAAAAGAGAATATTAGTGATATGTCCAATTCTTGTATTCCTTTACGCTCATTAATACACTTAGAATACGCTCATGAGCGGAGACTCACTTTGAGGATACACTTGTCCAATTAATACACTTAATTTTTCAATTTAAGAAACAAAAATTGTTTTTTTTGTCGCACAAAAGATAAGATTTCTCTATGATAAATTTAGAATAGGAGTTACTAATCCAGGATATAGATGTCACAATCCTACGATGTAGTTAAGTCATGGAATGATATTAACTTAACGAAAAGATGGATTACTTTTAACCAGAAAGAATTTTAGACACTGTCTATCGAAAGATCTTATGAAATTAATTTAGTATATGTTATGGTTTTGCATTATTATCAGAAAAAGCGTACCATGCATATATTTGTTTTCAGACCCTTGGGTTCATCACACAAGCGAGCCAAAATCATCCTTCCGAAAAAAACCTTACTCAGAAACAATTTAAGATGAACTTCAAATAGAATTTTGAGATGGCATCGATTCAAGTAGAGCATGAGATAAGATACGTGAATTCCGCTAAGATATGCATCTACTCATTCGTACAAGTATCTTGAGGAAACAGCTCATACTCAATGTCACACCTCCTTTTTCACTACCCCATATTAATAGAGGGTAATAAGGGAGTTTTTCCACTTTAAGTGATATTATTCAGATTCGGAATTTATTTTAGTTTTCAGAGTCGCCACCCGGATTTTTGACGATGCTCCGGGACACCGTGTTATTTTAAAATCCCAAACCGAGGAAATTTTGACTCTGTTTTAATTTGTCTGCGACCAGAAATCCGAGTAAGGAATTCTGTTAACCCGGGAGAAGGTGTTAGGCAGTCCCGAGTTCCGTGGTTCTAGCACGGTCGCTTAACTATTAATATTTGACCTAATTATCTAATTATTTACATATTTTAAACCTATTGTGATTTTACTTGTTATCCGCTTTTTGATATACATGGAATACAAGTCACGATGACGTTTACTTGTTATTTTTTGGACACATTGTAAATGCGCCACATGAAATGCACCCGCAATTTACAACATTTTATTATTGTTTTGAGTTAGCGTCGGGGACATGAGTTGCCACACCCGAGTGTAGATTATATAGTCACGACGATTAAATATGCCTATTTGAGGCAATATTCAACTATTCTCTAAGTTTTGGGATCTTTATCTAAAAGTAGTATTTCAGCTTACGAGATATGTGTATAAATCAGTTTTGCCATTTATGGATTTATCTTGGAACAAGTCACGATGGCGTACACTTGTTTGTTTTGGACACATTGT
>ML369481.1:0-23223 GCA_005239525.1 Nicotiana knightiana
CCGATTTTTGTTCGTACGACTGCACAACTTGCCGACATCTTTACGAAAGCTTTGGGCAAATCAGAATTTGAGCTCTTACTTGACAAGTTGGGCATTCGTAATCTTCATGCTCCAACCTGAGGGAGGGTGATAAGGAAACAAAAGTAAATAAGGAATATTCTAGATTTATATATTTCCTATGTTATTTAGGAGTAGGTTACAATTAATTAATTGTATGGGTTTAGGAAAACTTAGCCAATTAGGTTTAGGTTTCCTAGNTAGGTTTTGTCTTATTTCTTTGCCTATAAATACTTGTGGAATAAATGAGAAGGGATGAGAGATTTCACCCAAAACTTGTCTTGTCTTGTTCTTCATTATTTCTTAGCATTCTATCGGGACCTTTGTGTATTTCTAGAGACTTTAATACTGTTATTGATCCTACAGAAAAAAAAGTAGCAAACCTCGTAGGATGGAGAAAAATTGGAAGTTTATATCATGTATTGAAGAGTGTGGAATGATTGAAACTGATTTCATAGCGCTCGGATTTACTTGGTGTACGTTTAGTGGCAATGGGAACAAGATATGTAAGAGATTTAATAGTGTCGAAAAATATGTACACTACTATAAAAAGGTGGATCGAAAATAATTAGAATGGTTCAACATTCAGGTTCGGACATTGAACCCTCAATAACTTTATTCATATATATCCTCAATGTCGAAAAGTAGAATCAACTGAAGTCATTAACTTATATGTTACATCATGCATTACAGTCAAACCTCTCTATAACAGCCTCGTTGTTCCAAATATTTTTGGATGTTATAGCGAAATGTTATTATATAGAACATATATTATAACATAACATAAAAATTGGTTCCGAAAAAAACTTGACTTTTATCGTAAAGTATTATTATATATGAATGTTGTTATAGAAAAGTTTAATTGTACTACTACTTTTTAAACATACACACTTAGTATGGATCATAATAGTACTCCAAGACATGATGGGTTTGATAGTTGTTTTTGTTATCGCCTCTGTGTTAAAACTCAGAAAATCAGAAGAAGTGTTAGAAGAAACAGAAAATATATAAACGATAAGAAATATTCTGAGTCCACAATTTTCTTGTGTGTCCTTAAGGAATTTTAACCCCCTCACAAGTTGCCAAGGTAATGGATTAAATCCTCCCAGGATGAAACGGAATAACCTTCCTGCAACAGTGGCAATACAAACTGCAGGATACCAACAAACTCAAAGAACGGAGCAAGCTCACACTTACGAATTTGAGAGAGAGAGAGAGACTGCGAAGTAGAATGCAGTATTCAGAATGGAATTCGTGTTTTTCAGTGTATGGAAAAAGAAGCCATGCCTCAAAATTTATAGGCAACTATTGGAAGAGGTCTGTTCAAGAAAAAAGTGTCTGTTCAGGAAGGAAAACAAGCAAAGGCAGCGTTTTTGAACTAACTGACATTTAATTTAATTATTAAATAATTAATTAAATAAACTTTGTAATTAAATAATCTTATCGATCGTTTGACGAAGCCGAGCCGAGCGAGCGACGACGACGACGGCGCGAGGATACATCCTCTTCAACTCCTTTTAAGAGCTCTAAGAAGTGATCCTATATTTATACACACAAGTGTAGTTGTCTTTCACCAATGTGGTACAAAGTTCATGACAAAAGCTCACTTGATTCAAATTTTCATTTCCCTCCATTTTATTTCCCACCATTTCCCAATTCACACTCCTAGACTTTTNTCATCAAAGTTGACGGGAGATTATCGAGGGAGATGATATCACTGAGTTGGTGCAGATCTAGTTTCTTTGATCGGGAGCAGATACACTTTGCGGCAAGTGCCACGTGACACTGCTTCGTAAGAGTTTATTAAAAATATATATATATATATATAATATACAAAATGAAAAAATTGTATATAAATATAAAAAATGACACCACTTTTCATTATAGTGATTTATGAATTGGTTTACAAAAAATGAAGCGTACGCCCGTGTCTTCAATGGTGCTAGTCTGACCAAATTTTCTACAAGCACCTGCGTGGTCCTTCTCTCTAAAATATAATGGAGCAACCAGCGTCCTTTTGTGATCTCCGACCCATTAATTAGTCTTAGTAACTTTTCCAAAAAGATATATAAACCTAAGATAATGAGATTTGTTAATCAGATTGATTTTGTATTCACTTTATTAAATTCCTACGCACTTTGCAGCAAGACCTTCAAAATAAGTAGAACTATTACTAGTACTGTATTGAAGTGTAAAATGTAAAAACAGTACTAGTATTTCTCATAACCTGAAGACATGCGAATTTTGAAAATGGATTTAAGCGTAAGAATACCTACGTATTCTTTTTTCATTTTTATGATATTATATTACTTAATTTTTTCAAGGTTGAATTATATATTTTTCTATTCATGATTCCTATCAAGTTAAATATTGTATATTGAAAGAACTCTAATCTTTTCTCTTGATTTTTTTCTCTACATGTTCTCACGATTTATATGAATCTTCTTTCTGATTCGATTAAGTTGCCGAACAATTTTAGAAATAACGAAAGCTAAAGCAAACGCACCGCACTTTTATAACTTGCACATGTATGTTAAATCGCCAAGAGAAAATTAATATATCACTAATTGCTTAGCATCAACTCAAGCATGTTGTCATTTGCAATTTAATGGTATCGATTTTCACCCATCACAAAGGGAGCTTTGACATATTTGGTAAAGTTGTTGCGATGTGATCAGGAAGGAGGTTAGAGGTTCTAGCCGTGGAAATAACCTCTTGCAGAAATATAGGGTAAGGCTGCGTACTATAGACTTTTGTGGTCCGGCCCTTCCCCGGACCCTACGCATAGCGGGAGCTTATAGTAAACCGCGCGGGCTCGTAAAAACAGCCTAAATGCAGGGTAAGGCTGCGTACAATATATCCTTGTAGTCCGGTCTTCCCCGAACCTCGCACATAGCAGTAGCTTCGTGCATTGGGCTGCCTTTTTTTTTTTTGGGAGGGGGNTATTTTACATGATTTTGATAAAACGAACGATCTGGTTCCGTTGTACAAGCATAACAATTTGATTTTTAACAGGAGGAGGTTGATTTCTTGATGCATCTGTTGGAAGAGTTCTTTGAAGAATTTATGAGGTAATTTCTTTTAGTTTTATTCAGAATGAATTCGATTTATTGCCGCACAAACGTAAATGATTTATTTTAGACCATAAATCTCAAACTACTGAATGAAACACCGGCATATACACTGGAATAGAGAAAATACTGCTTTTCAAATTTTTCATTACTTAATTTAACAGGTTCGGAGTACGAGTGTGTGTTATTGGAGATATCACATAAATTAGGACATAGAGAATGCTAATTACCAATTTTCTCATTACTTTAAATCAACAGGGTGGGGATACGAGTGTCTGTTATTGGAGGTAGATCCAAACTTCCCATCACTTTACAGAAACGCATAGAGTTAACAGAGGAGGCGACAAAAGCGAACACAAGACTTCATCTTATGGTAGCACTAAACTATGGAGGACACTATGACATATTAGAAGCAACCAAGAGCATTGCCAGTAAAGTAAAGGATGGTCTTCTACAGTTGGAGGATATCGACAGCAAATTATTTGAACAACAACTTGCTACCATAAGAAGTGGTGGAGAACAGAGAATCAGTAATTTCTTATTGTGGCAACTGGCACAAAGACATTATTTCCTGACTTTGGAGAAGAACAACTTAAGGAAGCCATGCTTTCCTTTCAACAAAGACACAGACGTTTTGGTGGACATACATATTGAAACATTACTTTTCCTCTTCGTATCTCTTCCTCTCTTCTTAGTCATATGTTTGGTAAAGAAATCAAATAAAAGGACCGTAGCGACAGCTTAACACGTTCTTTAGAGCAACACGATAATTTAACACATTTTTATTTTTGTTTGAAACAAACGCCAGAAAGTGTGTCGAAGCAGGATGCTTTTTCTCTACTTCGAAATTTCAATGACGTCTGAACAGGTTCACCTGCTAATGTATTTCTGCTGTGGGGGAACTAAGAGCTCTCTCTTCAAGCCACACAAATTTCAATATATTGAAAGCTAGTTAGATTTTGAAGCTACTCGACAAGCAAAAGGTTTGAACGTACATATGAATATTTAACACAACTCTTGAGGTGAAACAAAAATCAATGAATCATTGTAAAGTAATATATGGCTTCACAGTGTTACTTTTGCTTTGTGCAGTCACAAAGTTCGAGAAGTTTAGATATCTTTTGTATGTTCTATACCTGTAGAAGAAGGGAAAACTTTTCCTCTTTAAAGGAGAGGAAAAGGGAGAATTCTATCGAAGAGACCAATGGAGTCCATTTGCCAAGCAATGAACACTAAGCAGGTTGCAGGAATTCTTCCAAGGCACGTCCGAAGAACCATGTTTGAAGGTAATCTGCCCCGAAAAAATTGGGAGTTCATCTGCACGAGAGATGTTCCAAAATCAACATGCTGCCGCTGTAAACTTAACCCTCGTTGAAAAGATTAATCCACAGAGTGGGCTAGACATCAATGGCATAGAGGCAAATGAACAAGAATACGAAGGCAAGATATGTACATCAAATCCTAATCATCAGGATCCATTTCCTCATCCTGTTCCAGGGATGGAATTGCATCAGTTTCATTGTATCCTTCAGATTCTGACTGCCCATCTAAATCAGTTTCATCTTCTTGAGAGTCAACTTCATCCGTGTTAGTCTCTGGAGTTCTTTCTTGTTGCATCGATCTGGGGCACTCGCCCTGCGCTTCAAACAACAGATGGAGATTGCTGTTCTTTCCTGAATGCGAAATATCAGTAGCCTTGACAGTTGAACATGAGCATTCTGGAATAGGGTGAGAGAGGAAAAACTTAGTTTTTGATCGACTGGATTCCTGCAAAAGACCCTCTTCTGCCAGGCTTTTATTGAGGTGTTCTCTGGCAGCAAGAGTCCAATTACGAGGTGGATAGTAAAGATGATCGACAGTACTATTAAAGAGCTCTGCCAGATATTTCCTGCATGTACAAGATAGATTTTAGAAACTAATGGTAAAAAAAATGGATGAGCACCCAAACAAGGAAAGGACTGTTATTGTCGTTAGTCTACCTGTTTGGCCGATATGTTCTCGCAGATGCCATCTCATAAAGTCGGTGTCCCATAACCAAACTGGCAAAATCAGGCCCGCTACCATCATTGTCAAAACCAGGAAAAAAAGCTTCAGCTTCCACTGAGACTATGTAATCAAGAGCATCCCATAGCAATCGGTGTGCTTGCTCCCTCTGATCATTGGGAGAAGGTTCTGGTTCCATATCTTTCTCTGCAACCCATCCATACCAGCCTTCTTTTTCATGTCGATAAATGGGTCGATCAGGAGGAGGTGGTAGAGGTCTTGGTCGGGGCCCGGCCTTGTCCCATTCTGCTTTTAGTTGATTTGCGCTTTTTGCGGGTAAAAACTGATCAGGATCAGGCGGATGGGGCATTTCTGGGCCAACTAAATTGGCTAGTTCTTTTTTGCTGCACAACGCAGTACGATCAACTAAATTGGTGTACATGGCGCGTAAAGGAATCATAACTCGTTGTCCACCAAAGGTTTCAGAACCCGCTAGATAAATTCTTGTTCTAGGTGGGTAACCCATGGCTCGAAGCAGAAGTCCTACCTAAATTTGCAAAAAAAATGTCCAAAGCAATAAGAAATAAAACAAGGACAACCATGCATATTCACAGTTATATTCAGTCTGTAATTACAGAATAGGAGGATTAAACAGTTGGTAACTTTAGCATAAACAACACATTTACTTCGGCAGAACTTCATCTCAGATAACAGTTTAAATTCACGCAACCACTTCCTCTTTAAACATTTTATTTATGAGAACTCCCTCTTTAAAGGATTTTTTAATAGAAGACAGGAGCAGAAAGCAATAAACATCAGGTCAATTAGTGAGATAATCTCTTGACAGAAGTGTTCTTTACTAACCTACAAAGTACAGACCAGCTTTTCTTTATCTCGCTTTTCTTTTCTTCTAAGGAGAGCAGTTTTGCTATGATGCTCTTAAAGCCTCACCAAATCCACCCACGCCTCTTATCCCCATTGTCCCTTACCCTACACTGCAACACCCAATCAATCTCTTTTTCTCTAATTTGAAGGTAAAATATGTATATTGTTAGTAGATACAACAAATTTGCTTCGAAGAATCATCTTACTACACGTAGCTTCCTGCTCATTCCAATGTATGAGAAGAAGCAACTGGGTATAGCATAAATTTGCATCAATTCCGTAAAACAAAGACCTTGGGCTATAACTAGGAACAATAACATCAACCTTCCCAAAGTCAATGAGCAATAAAGGGGAGAGAGGGTTTAAATTATCAACAGTTCTTGAGAGAAAATATCTTCAGGAACAGGCTATTGACGACTCAGATATATCTTTTAAGGCAATCTTTATTTGTTCAATGATACAGAAAATAGCTACCAGGTAATGTCCTACCATGTTGAAACTATATCACATTGGCTAATCTAACTCATACGAAAAGAAAAATTAAATAAGTTAAAAACCAGAATCATAAAGTTACATCGAACAGTAGCCCTTCTGTTAAAAGAAAAACTAATTAGCATTTAAAAAACGGAGATGCTAATAGGTATAGAATCAAATAGATGTGTAGTAAAGTGTACAAATCCCTAATGATATCGTATTAGTCTTAATGTTATTTTGCTACTTTTGCATACTTCACCGCCCATTGGCTGGTGTATCCACTATATTTGCTTACTCTTTGCGGCTGGAAAGTTGTCTTTTACAACACGTCATTATAAACTATATTGATCTTTAAAGTGCATTAATCTCTCATCTCTATATCTCTTCGTAAAAGCTAACAAAGAACCCACGACTTGTTCCCAGTTGTGAGAAAAGAGTCCAGGAGCATATAGTAAACTTTGAAACATGCAGACACTTAGTCTATATCTAGAGAAGTCCAAATGGAGATTAAATTATCAGAGATGTTAACAGAGTGCACCTCATGGATTCTATCAAAAAAGTCTGCTTCAAAAGATAACTCTAGAAGCAACATATTGTGCACAAGCTACTTACAATTATGTATTTCCAGCCAGATGAATAAACAGTTTTTAGAGATTTGAAGAGAAAATCCGAAAGTACCTCTTCTGGCATGAGTGGGCACGATCCATTTCTCTTCCGAGCATGTGAATTAACACTAAGTTCTTCACTGATAATTCCTTGTTTAATCAACTGGGCCCTCCTGTATTGTATAAGTTCTGTGTGAATATCCTACACCAACAGAAAGCAATAGGTTACAGATCTCGCATCATCAGTTGTTCTTTTAATGAGGAAAAGGCATCATAAGGTCCATTACAACAGATATTTAGAGGCTCAGCAGATTAAGTGCAGTAATACCCTCCCTTGTTTTACTGCTAAACTGCCTCTTTCTATGCCCTCCTCTTTTTGTTCTTTTTCCTTTTTCTCTTTTCTGGTGCACTCACTTCACAGCTCGGAATTACAATTTCCAGTCACAATCACATAGTTTCCTTTCGTTTTCATTTTTCTCAGATAATTCAAATGAATGACAATTAGCCATAACTATATTTGGAAAGACAAGTCGAGAAATGAAAGATTATCCATCTATTGCATGTGAGGTCACAAGAATTAGAAGCATCAGACAATAGAATATAAAGAGCAACTCTGAACTTTTCACCTTATTAACTGACAGTATGATTTTGCGGAAGAAAAGGATGGTTAGAAGAGGGGCATGGGTAACTTCTTAGTATCGTTACGAAGCAAAGAGGAGTCAAAGTAAAAGTTGAAGATTGCATATGGCATCCTGATTTAGACAGCTTTTCTCAACACCTTCAGAATTGGAGGAAAAGGAAGACGTAGATCTCATGCACTCTCCCTTGTCATACCAAAAAGGATGCGGCAATGATAATCCTTCTGTTTAAGTAAATTTAACAGGTCTTCTTCCCCCTTTCTCAAAACCCTTCCCACTGGTTCAATCAAAAGTTCTTTGTTTTAGGTCTTGGTTGAACTAAACATATTATGCAGAACAATAAGAATATGCTGCTGATTCTAACCCCAGATCCTCATCAATTAGAGTGTTCTCGGCATCTCAACTATTCTAGAATCCTTAGAACCATCAGATACTCATGCAGAATTCTTGCATTTGCCAAGATTGAAAGCTGCCATATAAGAAAATTCAAGAATACAAGCTAGAGTTGATATTAGCTACAAAGATAAGAGAAACAGAGGCAGAGCCAGGATTTGAAGTTTATGGGTTCAGGGTTCTAATTCTTTCAAGTTACTGGGTTCTAAATTAATAATTTGTACATATTCAATAGATTTTTTTTAAGACAAATACATGGATTGGACCAAAGCGACAGGGTTCGTACTCAATGGGCTAGCTCCGCCCCTGAAGAGAAAGCACATGATACTTATACTAGTTCTATTTGCATATGTGAGCCAAATAACATAGCTTTGACATGTTGATATGTATCAAATTTTGTGAGCCAAATAACATAGCTTTGACATGTATCATCCCCTGTTCTCATCAGTGATACCTCAACCACAAAATTTGAAAACCAATATGGCTATGGTTATAGTACTAAATTTCCAGAACAAGTCACCAAAATTTATCAAATTTAATCCATGTTCCAACAGGGATGTCCAGAACATCGACTACTGGTTAGACAAATCCAAGTTCCTACAACACCGATCGGATTAAGAGAATATATCAATTAAAGAAAAGTAACCTGAAAAATTTCAGCACATCCATGATAGGCTAGGGCATCTCTCTTAAGCCCAGGATGATAGGCAAGGTATGGTTGGCCTGAAGCTTGTAACCTGCAGAAAGAGGAATAAAACTTTTTACCATCTTTCTACAAGAGATTTAAAAACTCTCCCTTCGCCACTTGGAAAGAAAAAAAAGCGGCAAGAAGTTGATCAGATGAACTTCCATTTTCCACGTAATTTTATTTTGTTCACTGTTCAGCACCAAGTGCTGGAAATTTACATTTAGAAAGATACAGGTAAAAAAAAGTTCAGATCCTTACCTTTCCACCATTAGTTTTCCAAGAGCTACAATTTCTGGGCGAAATTGAAGTGCATGAAATGCCACACGACACCTAAGCCTCTGATACTCAGCCATGCTTGGGGGAAGCGCGGACTGAGAAGAAATTGAATTTGATTAAATAGTCATTGTAGGGCAAGAGAAACAAAGCATGAGGCAGGTAAATATTAAATAGGGGAAAATCGTCATTGATCATGTTAGGTTCAACTCCTCTTAAGAAGTAAGCATGAAATATTCAAAAATTAGAGGTTAAACTGAAATAAGGTGCAAAGGTAGGACTTCAGAAAGATGTAGGCAGAAAACATTCCATGCTCCAAGGTAGTATTACATACTAAAGAGGAAAATATATAGAACCTCCAAGCCAGAATTGAACCTTTTTTTCTCTCTAAACACATATACTTTAATCAAACATCTCAACCAGAGCACCCTTTAAGTCTTTTTGGTGATGGATGCTCACTAAACAAATTTTGATTGTTTGTATAGAAATAACATAGCCCAATTTTCAAAAAACGGGTGTTCTAGCACCCGGCACTCTTAATGTAGGTCCGCCCGTGGGATAACAAGAATCTATTGTTTGTGACGTTAATAATATGAAATGGATGTGGTATGCCTTGTGTCTTCTAAAGCTTTTTCATTACATTAAGACCATACAAAATATCACCTATATAAGTAGAGCCGTGCTCCCTTAATTTTTTAAATTTCCATGTCACCTAGTCTATAAATGTACAATTCACTATAATTTTGCAAAGGGGTCCAAATATCTTGCTAAATACAACTTTATACACGTCTAAGGTCACTGTGACTTGCAAAAACCAAACAGAAGGAAATAATCATACCTCTAGACATCCTCCATCTGTCAATATCAATCCGATGACCTTTGCTTTCTTCAATCTAGGTAAAACTTCAGAAGTATAAAATCTTAGAGCAGCAGAACTTTTGGGCTTGAAAATCTGGTACTCTTTCCGTTTCCTAGCCTCCCTCAAGATAGATGGCAGAGTCTTCACAATGGTGACATCATTTACTAAGGCTGCTATAAACTGATCCTCATTATAGAGGTATGAAAAACTCTTGAACTTGGAACTGCAAAGTTTTAAATACAAACTTAAGATTCAGAAATGCAAATAAAGCATCAAAAAAGCCCTCGGTATCTTTATGTCAAATTAATCAGGACCTGATGCCTTTTGAACGAGTACTTTCTTGAATCTCTGGAATTACAAGGGTGGCATTTAAAAGCCTTGATATGGCGACCAGATCAACAATCTATGAGAAAAGGAAACCTGTTAGGAACTCTTTCCCAAACAATTTGGTGCAGAATATGTAGAAGACTTTTCAACAATATAATGAGCATACCGAGTTCCTAATCTTCTCAAAACTACCAGAAATTTTTGCATAGATAAAGCCATTGTTGTGTTCAACTGCCACTGAAACAGTGACAAAGTTGGTGAAAAGAAAGAATCAGTTTCAATCGATGATGGAGGTACGTAACATGTAGTTGCAACAAAATACAATTAACTTTAAATTGGAGAAGGCAGCAAGTCAATTTAAATTTTGACATAGCCAGGCCCAGAATCTCCGTCCTTAAATAACAAAAGTTTCAAAGATTACCAGGATATGTACTTCTTGGATTTGGATGAGGGTGCAAGGGCTCCAATGACTTCACATTTCCCCACAACTTGCGAAACCCAGGACCCTAATCAAAGTTTCCAATATAAAAATACAAATACAACCACAGGGTAATCTTATCAACCTAAAAAGATGTACCATTGTATTATCAAAGCAAGTAGATACTCTTAAACAACATACAATACATTCCGGTTAGTAATAGAGACAATGCATGACAAAGTTCCCAATATTTTCGTTTTTTATATATTTTTTCTGAGCACTTTTTGGATGATGGTGATGTGGGGTCTAGCTCCGCGCACCTCTACTATTCCACCGGATACCTGCTCTATCTTGTGCCTGCTACCTCCCATAAGCACAAGTAACAGATAACTCTGCCCAGCCAGGCTTGGATATTGTTAGCACTTCTGATATTTGAGTGCTTTTTATAGAGGATCGTGTTTTTTTTGTAAGCTTCTTTGCATGTACATCTTTTTCCCACCATTTCAATAAAGTCATTAAATTATAGTATAACAAATGTATAAGCATAGGGCAATCAAATCAACCAGATAAATGCAGCATTATATAGTTGAATAATGTACATAATCTTAAATGAGAAGAAATAACAAGTAGATGTAAAGAGTCGAAAATTAGAAACTTTATTTTTTTTCCCACAATTTACCTTTCTGGTGGCTAAAGTGGGAGTTAAATCCTCAGTGAAAAGAGTAATAGCAGTATATTGAACAAGATCAGCACTGGACTTGGCAAGAAACAAGTGAACGAGCAATGAAGCGAATGATAACACCAGCCCTCCTAGTGCTGCCCATTTTATCTTCGATTTCATCTCTCAATAATTTAATCCAGCAATGCGATAAAAATCTCCCCCCACCAAATCTGCGAACTCAATTTATTAACAGAAGAAAAAACCCCATATGTTGAGAAGTAGTAATAATAATTCAGCTGGTGACCGACAGAATTCAGGGGAATTAGATCAAACACTTGGAGTAGGACAATTGAATCTAGAAATATGGATAGAAAGTTGAAGTGCTTATGAAGGAAGCTTTAATTAGTTTTATTAGATCGAGAAGAAATTGAATAAGAAGTTGATCTGGTTTGAGGAAAGAGATAGTGATTCAAAGAAGGGTTTAAGCGGATTTTACGAAGATAGGAACTGCCCACTGGGACGGATGCGAGGTGAGAGCTTTCATTCATTTTCTGGAACGCCACACACACAGGGGCATGAGGCACGAGGTGACAATTGCTTCATTGTTGTGAAAAATCATGACTTTTATGATTGCTTACTTTGCATTACATTATGTGGTAGATTGCTCGTGTTTATAATCTATCAGCCAAACTTGTTATAGTGCGTGTTTAGATGGGTACTTCACAAAAGTATTTTCGAAACTAAAATATGTTCTATAACCCAAGGGACTTTTTCGTTTATGTACTAAATTATAAGGTTATTTACCCTAAATGTCTAATATTTTGATATTTATCAAAGTTGACTGGATTTTCTTTACAAATTATACACATACATGATTAGGGCATCTATCTCCTCTCTATCTCTTCCTCTCCTTTTCTCTCTCCTCTCCTCTTTTTTCTATTCTTTGTCGCCTCCCTCTTAATCTTTATCCTCGCCGAAAAACGGCCGATCTAAATCAAACATCAGTATAAATCAAAAAATTGCAGTCATCTTCTTCGCTTGATTTCAAAATTTCTGACCCAAGCCCTAGCAAATCAGATTCAATCGCCTCCAAACTTCGGATTTAACTTTGTATTAGTATTTCCAACAAGAATCTATGCTACCCAGTTGGTTTCTCACACAAAATTTAAATTTCAGATGAAACTCAGTTTCTCCTAAGTGCAACGATGGCGTTTTTATCTATGGTGAAACTCGAAATTTCTCCAACCAAGCCATTCAGTTTCCATCAATATTCAAATTTTTCGGTTTTAAAAAATATGAATCAGTGCACATGAGTCGATTTGAAACTCATTCTCTACTTTTCTTTCTTTAACAAATCAATTAATAAAGGAGTATTGTATGATACATCAGTATACAAATTAAAAATAAATTTCGTACAAATTTGATACCAAGTTAATACATCTACAACAATCATATACACTAAAAATAAATTTCGTATACCTAATTATATAGTATACAACTTTTTTAAAATGTCTCTACAGTTATCATACATTATTCTTATACAGTTAAACACAACTACAACATCATACTACTTGAATATGATTTTATACAAATTTTATATAACTAGATTTAGGGTACGCGCTTTGCGCGTGTATCTATATCCATAGGCATACAATTTTAAAAATTACGTAAATATTATTAAAGAATGTGTTGGAGTTATTGAACATATATATTAACAACAACAACAACAACAACATACCTAGTAAAATTCCACTAGTGGGGTCTAGGGAGAGTAGAGTGTATGCAGACCTTACCTCTACCCTGAAAAGTGTAGAGAGGCTGTTTTTGGGAGACTCTCGGCTCAACACGAGAGACATTAATATCCAAAAAGAAACAAGAGAAAAGACATGTAACAACAAAAAGATGTCAGATTGAAAATAACAGCAACGAATAAGTGAAAGGACAATAACACAAAACTATGCAAAACAACAATGTGAACACTACATAGACCGCTAACAAACCTAAACAAAACTATATCATACTACCCGGTACAAAGAGGGAAGAACTCTCAACTACCCTTTAGCCTACCACCCTAATGCTCGACCTCCACATGTTCCTATCAAGAGTCATGTCCTCGAAAATCTGAAGTAGCTCCATGTCCTGCCTGATCACCTCGCCCCAATACTTCTTAGGCCGCCCTCTGTCTCTTCTCGTACCTGTCAAAGTCAACCGCTCACACCTCCTAACCGGTGCATCTAGGCTTCTCCTTCGCATGTGTCCGAATCATCTAAGTCGTGCTTCCCGCATCTTGTCGTCCGCGGGAGCCACACCCACCCTCTCTCGAATATCTTCATTTTGAATCTTATCCAACCTAGTGTGACCACACATCCATCTCAACATCCTCATTTTTGTTACATTCATCTTCTAGATATGTGAATTCTTGACTGGCCAACACTCAACTCCATATAACATGACTGGTCTAACCGCCGCTCTATAGAACTTACCTTTGAGTTTTAGTGGCACATTCTTGTGACACAGGACTCTAGCGCTAACCTCTATTTCATTCACTCCACCTCAATACGGTGCGTAACATCCCCGTCGATCTCCCAATCTCCCTGGATAATTGACCCTAAGTACTTAAAACTTTCTCTATTAAACATATTGTTTACCGTGGAAATGGTAATTATAATTATACCTGATTTTGTGGTTCTAAAAATATGTGATTTATTCTAATACTATTTGTTTAGGCAAAAGATGCTAAGTGAGAATTTAAAAAAATGAGGTACGAGCAAAGGGTAATGAAATTGTGCAAACCGAGCAGTTATGAGACGGGGTCTCGAGCTGGTCAAAATAGGGCCCCGAGGTCGAGCTCGAGAGCTTGACAGAGGGCGGTCGATGAAGATATAACAGTATTGAGGGCCTCGAACATGGCCCCTTTATGATCAATAATGAGCAATAAGTGAAGAACAATTAATGAAATACAATAAATGAAAGGAATAAATCAATGGAACAATTGTAGAGAATGTTTAAGCTAGAGAGCAAAGAATCGTGTTGTTCTTGTATTGAATATCATGTGTGTTACAAAATGAAAAGGGTCCCCTTTATATAAGAAGGGGAATCCCAATATAGTACTTGTGTAATTATTACAAATAAACACAGCCGGTACAGCTATTTAATGTCTCGGTACGGACTTGTACTATTCTTGCAGACTTGGTCATCTTTAACCACGTGCCTTTTGGGAATTTTTCGCTTTTTCATGATGGTCATCGATCTACACTGCCCCAAGTTCGAGCGCGGAGAATCCTCAATATGCTTCCTCGATGTTAAACCTCGGACTATGCTTCGAGCTCTCAGAAGACGGGCTATGGAATGCCATAATGATCATAAAATTGGGCTCTCCGATTTTAGCCGTATATAGATAGCCATAAGAAACGGTCTTGAATTCTTGCCCCTTCAATATCCTCATTATGACGTCAGCCTCGTCAAAACATTAAATGACGTGACATAAAGGCTGCGTAGAGGTCGCTGTCAGCACGATTCCCGAGAAGCCCATGAACCGCAATTGGTTCGACCTTTCCGCTTCTCAAACATGCCCAAATGTCTTCTATAAATACTTCAATTGTTTTCCTTTCACACTTTTACAACATCTTCAAGTTTTCAAAATTTAACAGTTTTCTGCTTTCATCCTCTTTCTGCGCTTGCTTCTTCATTTCTTTCTTTGAATCTCAGTTACAATTATGGTCAGGACCTCAAAATGGTACCTCAAAAAGAGGGAACCACTTCCTCATCACGCCCGTCTAAGGTCAAATTAAAAAACCCTCCTAGTATCGAGCAGTGCATTCCTGGTCCCTTTGACACTGTCTCCGATCTTACCGTCGAGAAACCTCCTTATACATCGAGCCGATGCGAGCCCATGTCTCGGTACATAAGTGTGGTGACCGATACAAAGAGAGTAAAGATAGATTGTCGTTGGGGGAGGCAGCGCAAGTGGAAATCCCCAAAGCTGAGGAAAGCATAGTAACACACAAAGCTGGCTTCCTCAGCATATATACATACCCTTTCACTTTAGGCCCCGTAGATTCTTCTTCTCCACCGATACATCTGGTGATTCTCGACTTCTGTCGCCAATACCGAGTGACACTCAGTCAAATTTATCCTTCTTTCTGGAGGATTCTCTACATGATTCGATACATCTCCAACATGGTCGAGGGAATGACTTTCTCCCTCGATCATTTGATTAGATTATATAGCCCTCGTCTCTTCCGAGGGAGTTTAATCAAGAAACACCGTCGATCTGCCAAGGCGTTCTTTGCCTGCATCGACGAGGACAAAGACCGGGGATGGATGAGATGGTTTGTTAGAGTCAGAACCTTGGACCTCATCCTCGCTGATAGAAATGCCATTCCCGGAGGAATGGAACATGAAGCGTAAGTATCTCTACATCGAGTATGTTTTATCATCTCTTTTTCTTCTTCCGATCTGACCTCCTGTTGGTCCAAATAGCACACGCAAGTATATGTGGTCGTAGCAATTAATATAATATTAAATCGAATGTCGAACCCACAAGGACTTGCTTAAACTACTTATTGAATCACTCTAATTGCTATTTAATCGAGCCAAAACAAAATCCAAGAATATAACTAATTTATTCTATGATTATATGAACTAATTATCAAGTAATGAGATTATTGTTGTGTGTTCAATAGAGACAAATATTACAGGTTGTGATCAATTCACCATTCATATTGCATTCTAATTACCTCTCCCTTTCATATAATTCACTCATGGTTGCAAAATTAATCGATAGTTGCTCTCGTAGCCTTCTCCCGAAGTACTGCTCGCCTATTCTCAATAGATTAACGCCTATATTCCTATAAAATTAATCTACTAGAATGCACTAAGATTACGATGTTTAATTAAGCACGGTGACTAGGTATATTCCTACCCTAACCACAAATCCGCCCCCCTAAAGGGTTAAGATTGCTCTCTCTTCAATTCTTCTCTAATCTATATACGACTCTCCCAAGCATAACATAAATAGTATGTAGAACCTAATTGTTGGCCAAACAATTAAACAATTGAACGCAGAATTGAAGAAACAACCATATATTGAGCGAATTATAATCATGGTTAAGTTAATATCGAATAGCAATATTCATGGCTAAACCACAACCCCAGAACAATGGGTGTTTAGCCACTCATACTAGAATTAAACAATTGCATAAGTTTTGCATAATGGAAAATACTAGATTAAGATAAAGAAAACTGATAATCCTTTGCTTCCTCAATGATCTTGTGTGTATATTCTCTCCAAAAATGGCATCCCCCTCTCAAAGTTGTGTTTTGGGGTCTATTTATATGTTTGGGATAAACCCTAAACGTGTAGGAGAATTCTATCCCAACCGAGAAACACTTAAAACCTTCAAAACTTGGAATTTACCGGACCATGGACCCCAGACGTTCAGCCCTAAACGCCCAGCTAAAGCCTGGATAGGCCAGGCATTTGGGCTCTAACGCCTCAGTAACGCCTGGGGAGGGCTGGCATTTGGGGCAAAATGCTCCAGTAACGCCTGATTATCCCAGGCTTTTGGGGTAAAACGCCCAACTATGGCCCGGGTCACTCCTTTTCGACTCTTGAGCGTATTTTTGACGTTTATGCACCCATTTAGCTCGGCTTCCATCTCAAATTCACCTACACATAAAATAGACTCTATTATGCACATATAACATGTATTTTTATCACAAAAGCACATAAAATGTAAGGTATATGATGCTTAAAACTATGGATTCTAGCCACGCATCAACACCCCACACTTAGACTCTTGCTCGTCCTCGAGCAATATCCTTCAACACGTACACATTTCATTAACAAGGAGTATTTTACTTTTCAATCACACACATTACCCCTTAACTATGATCGATACCGGCAATCAAGTATGAACATACAAAATTTNCTAACTATGATCAATACCGGAAATCAAGTATGAACATACAAAATTTCACATTCTTTCCCTTCTTTAAACATGCCCAAGTATAACAATTTAATCAATCATACCAACAACCTAATCGCAACCACCAAACCTCAAGAATCGACTTGCAACCACTAAGCCCTCTCAATTCACGCACCTACCCAACAAAAAAGTTACAACATTACCAATCGTTCATGAGATCATGTGCCCTCACCAACAACAAAAGAGTGAATATAACTAGTCCACACATTCAAATATGCTTTTGAACATAATTTAAGGACATCACACAATTGAACAAATTCACTCACTCTCACAAAGAATTCATATGCATCCCGTGGTCGTACCATAAGCTTGCCCGTAGTGTAGATCTCCACTAATTCAAGTTAGCCAAATCTAGGATCAATTAGGACTTTTAAGGTTGTAATGTAGGCTAAGGGACGGGTAGGATATATTTAGGAATAGTGACTAACCCTCCTAAGCACTTTAATACACTACCTTCACAAATCAACACATATTCTTCTCAACCAATTCCCTTGCCACAATTCATATTCAACATAGCCCTTTTTCAATTAAGCACTTCTATATTTTCACTAGCACAAATTAAAAAAAATTGGAGGTGTGTATCTTTTTGTACATACTTTTACTATTATTTTTCTTCTTTCCTACACACACTCCATACATGAAGATTCAATGGCTAGTGACTCTTGAATACAATTTTTAGTGCACTAACAAGTCTTTCCATGGCTCCACTCAAAAGTTAATCCCCAATATCTCACCTTACTTCTTTTAGCGACTAAGTGTCTTAGGAGAAAAAGGTGCAAAATATCTCAATTTAAGAACAAAATAGGGGTACCGTAATGTGGGTACCAAAGAAAAGGTCTAAAGCTCAAAGGGGCTAGCAATGGAAAATGTAATTCTTATGTGACAAGCANCACACGGGCCAAGTTCTATACTACACAGGATCGCCTAGAAAATCACTAAACCTCACTCACACATTGCACATGACTCAATCACAATGGTTTTATTCAACTCTCAAGTCAAGCAAGCACACAAAATCAAGAGAATTAAGCAATATTCCACTATGTAGCATATAAGTCAAACAAATGAGCTAAGGCGTCACAAAGTAAGCTATTTATTTTTACTCAGGCATCACATGTCAAACCAAATATAAAGGAAAGCAGAATGTATGTCATAACCTAATATGCCGGCATCAACCATGTCAATGGGTATCTCTAAGTTACTTAGTTTCTTCCTAACTATTTTAAAAACAAAAATAAACACCCGGTTCAAGTTACACCCTTAGAAAAGAACCGTGGCTCAAAGAAAAACCAAGAAGGAATTACTACACTACCTAAAATAAAAATCTTTTTTTTGTATTTTCTTTAGACTTACTTCCCTCAAGAGAACTGTCTAAGAGGCTCATCGTCGGGAAAAGTCCACAATTTTTTATTTTTTTATATATAAAACAACAAAAAAAACTACAAGACTTAACAGAAAGATCATTTACTTATCATAAATACAAAACTACAATACAAACCCACATACGGTACAACAATTCCACAATTCGTAAGTACAACAAAATACAACATACACACCCCACACTTAATCCATGCACTGTCCCCAGTGCGTTATATAGAGACAAAAGCAGTAATAGAAGCAGGGTACAAGAAACTCCCTGATCATTCAGCGTCGTCGTCATCTGACGCTCTCCATTCCTCCTCATGCTCATCTTCTTCATCATCTTCCTCATCCGAGCGCATCGGCTCTGCATCAGAGTCGTCAGGAGTGTTGATATCCTCATCATCAGGGAGCCTGTATCATTTACCCGCTCCAATCATCTGATGCGCATGAGCATTGAGCGGGTACCTCTGATCCAATCCAACTCTCTCATTAACAGGCGCCAACCGACCTCCTATTCGCAACTGCAAATCTATCATCCCATAAAGATGGGCCATGAAGCTATCATCCCGCACATTGCGCTCTGCATTGGTCAGGGAAGGCTCTTCCTTCAGTCTTAGGCCAGAGATGTCAGTCTCTCGTTGGAATTGATCAATGGTATGGTCAAATTTGGGCTCAACCGCTACATTCTCATTTAGCAGGAACTGAGTTATGAAATTTGGGAATGGTATTCGATCAATTTTATTGCTCGAACGCACCAACCCATTTGATAGCGCATCAGTTGGCCCACATTCACCCTCTGCCCCGTCATGAGGAAGTAGAGCACACAAATCCTCTCTCGGCTGATTAAGGNTGGAAATCTTTTATGGCGGATTTGTGGCTCTATCCCGAATCCAAGCAGCCCTGGAATCAACCCCACAAAGTGTGTTCCTACTTCTCTATAGTTGGGATGGTGGATGAATTGCTCTAGAGGCTCCACTGGAACATTTGGTGCACCTAGGAAATCGCATATGGCCTTGGCCGAAAAATCTACCAAGTGCCCATGAATTGGAACCAATCCGTTCTTTTCCTTAGGGTCAAACCCTGCGTAGAATTCTCGGACTAAGTTGAGGTTGATGTCACCATTGTGTCTGAACACATATCCCAGCCCCAACTCATGGATGCTCCGCCAAATCGCTGGAAATTTTGATCTTAGACTCCCTTCCTTAATGGCCCCTTCAGGGTGAACATGCTTGGGTTTGCAGCGTGCATACCATTTCCTGGATTGCACTGGTATGCTGTTGAGACCATATTCCCGTTCACCAGTGGGTTATTGTCTCATAGCAGCGATAACAGCTACTGCTTCCTCACCAATCATACTAGAAGTATCATCCCCCGTTTTATTTTCTTTTGGGGTTGTGGGGGTTTTGCTTTGCTTTTATCTGGGGCCGAAGACGTGGCCTTCCCCTTGCCAGTGGCTCTTCTGGGTAGCATTATTTTTCCTGCACATATGATCAGTAGTTAGTAGGTGTCACAAAGTGTGTAACAAAAGCTTTCCAAAGGTTACTCAGACTTCACCTTGGTACGTTAATGAATAATTGACCCAAAGGGTTTCTCGTGAGCCTCTTCACACTTAACATTTCATGGAGTTGACAATGCATGATACTAGTGGGTTGTTTCCCTGAGACTCGGGCTCCAAATGGGATATGTATTTCCATTGAGGCATTATATCGAGCACTTGGCGTGCACAATGCCATGAGAGCTCTTATGGAATTGAGGGACTGCCTCATGTACCCACATCTGGGTGGGGTTCCATAATACCACTTAGTTTAACAAATTCAGCCCATTCCTAGAGGGTTTCGGGGATTGGGATGCAAAACATCATACAATATGACCATGAAATTCATAAACCCATAAGGAACCACCATGAATCATGGCTACACCATATATAATTGTAACACCCAAGTCGAATTTACACAGAATAGGGATAAAATCATACCTCAACGATTGATGAGTGTTAATTTGATGAGGTGAACCCCGAAATTGAGCCTGTGCAGACTTGTGTGTGTTGTGGGTGTGCAGATATGTGGGTGAAGAGTTGATGTGGGTGTGTATATGTGTGGGTAATCTATGAGTTGTAGTGTGAGTGTGAGAGCAATTCGTTGTTATTTGTGTTCTTGGGAGCAAACTCTTGCTTGAGAGGGAGATGGGAGATGAAAAAATTAGAAGAAGATACTTACCTGGCGTTAGGCGTGCGTTTTAGTCTTAAATCCTGGACCCACTGGCGTTAGCCAGGCGTTGGACCGCAAACGCCCAGCCTACCCTGGCGTTTGCCAGGCGTTAGGGCTGAAACGCTCAGCCTGCCCTGGTGTTTTCCAGGCGTTAGGGTTGTATCGCCAGGTACCCCCTAGACTTCGTCTCACCTTCCGTCAAGCAAGAACACTGCTCCTTTCACTTGAATGCACTCGCAAGCTCGTTAGTACCTATAATTATATGAAATTCTTCAAGCTATGTTAAGATTTAACTAAGCATTGGGTTGCTTCCCAATAAGCGCCTTAGTTAATTTCGTGACACGACGATTACAACAAGTCAATAGGTTGCCTCCTATGAAGCGCCTGATTTAACGTCGCGGCATGACGCAGAACCTCGCCTCAGTCATCAGCGAGCACGATTTTGGTCTTCTCACGATTTATGGTACCACCCCAATAATGTTTGACTCTATGCCCATTCACTAAAAATGTTCTTTCACCATGTATAGCTCGCAATTCAAGTGCACCATATGGAGTGACTCTCACTATTTCAAACGGGCCTGACCATCTCGATTTCAGCTTTCCAGGAAACAGTCTAAGCCTAGAATTGAATAATAGTACCTGTTGGCCCGGCTCAAAATGACGCGGATGTATATGTTTGTCATGCCATCTCTTGGTCTTTTCTTTGTAAAGTTTGGCATTTTCGTATGAGTGAAACCTGAACTCATCCAATTCATCCAACTGCAATAATCTTTTCTCACCCGCGGCTTCAAGGTTCATGTTTAACTTTTTAATGGCCCAATACGCCTAGTGTTCAAGATCTACGGGCAGGTAACATGCCTTCCCATAGACCAGCTTGTACGGTGATGCCCCAATTGGTGTTTTGTATGATGTTCTGTATGCCCATAAGGCATCATCTAGCTTAGCAGCCCAATCTTTCCTGTTCACACTCACCGTTTTCTCTAGTATTTGCTTGATTTCTCTATTGGATACCTCTGCTTGTCCACTTGTTTGAGCGTAATATGTTGTTGCAACTCGATGACGGACCCCATATTTAGCTAAAAGGTTATTCAATAACCGATTACAAATGGGTTCCTTCATCACTAATCAAGGCCCGTGGAGTGCCAAATCTGGAGAATATATTCTTCTTCACGAACGCAGCGACAACCATGGCGTCATTCGTCGGACATGCAATTGCCTCCACCCATTTCGACACGTAGTAAACTGCCAGCAAAATGTATTTATGTTCCCTGGATGATGGGAATGGACCCATAAAATCTATCCCCCATACATCAAAAGTCTCTACCTCCAAGATATTATTCAAAGGCATCTCGTGCTTCCTTGTTATCGTTCCTGTTCACTGGCATTGGTCACACTTTTTAACAAATGCATGGGCATCTTTGAATAGTGTTGGCCAAAAGAACCCAGATTGTAGCATTTCCGTTTCCGTTCGATCGCCACCATGATGGCCTCCATATGGTGATGCATGACAATCGTACAACACCCGTTCTACTTCTACATCAGGAATGCATTTCCTCATTAACTGATCACCACATTCTTTGTACAGGTAGGGCTCATCCCAGTAGTAAAATTTCACATCACGTAAAAACCTCTTCCTTGCTTCAGATTCTATATCCGGAGGAAGTACCCCATTCACTAGATAATTCACATAATCGGCATACCACGGAGGAGGGTCTTGGGTTATAGAAAAAAGTTGCTCATCAGGAAATACTTCTTTAATATCTCCACCCTCCTCAACATGATCATGATTTTCCAGCCTTGACAGATGGTCAGCTACTTGGTTATCAGTGCCCTTTCGGTCTCTTATCTCCACATCAAATTCCTGCAACAATAAAACCCAGCGCATCAATCTAGCTTTAGATTCTTTCTTTGTAAATAAATACCTGATTGCTGCGTGATCTGTGTGGACAATAACTTTCGTGCCCACCAAGTATGCCCGGAATTTTTCAAAGGCCCACACCACAGCTAACAGCTCCTTTTCAGTGGTGGTGTAATTCTGTTGTGCATCATTGAGGGTCTTGCTCGCATAGTAGATGGAATAAAACACCTTGTCTTTCCTTTGACCTAGCACTTCCCCAATTGCATGGTCACTTGCATCACACATAAGTTCAAATGGTATTGACCAATCAGGTGCAACAATTATGGGGGCAACTACCAATTTCATCTTGAGCTTCTCAAATGCCTTCAGGCAGAGTGTATCAAAATTGAACTTGACATCGTTTTCCAGCAACCTGCACAACGGAGTAGCAATTTTAGAAAAATCTTTAATAAAGCGTCTATAAAATCCTGCGTGTCC